>JAYMFT010289296.1:0-10383 GCA_038088735.1 Panulirus argus | reverse complement strand
ATATGTTCACCATGGGTGATCTTATGTTCACCATGGGTCTATATGTTTACCATGGGAGGTCATATGTTCACCATGGGTAATCATATATTTACCATGGGTGATCATATGTTCACCATGGGTGGACAAATGTTCACCATGGGTGGTCATATGTTCACCATGGGGGGTCATGTGTTCAACATGGAAGGTTTTATATTCACCGTGGGTGATCATGTGTTCACCATTGGTCATGTGTTCACCATGGGAGGTCTTAAGTTCACCATGGGTGATCATACGTTCACCATGGGTGATCATATGTTCACCATGGGTGATCATGTGTTCAACATGGAAGGTCTTATATTCACCATGGGTGATCATATGTTCACCATGGGTGATCATATGTTCACCGTGGGTGGTCATATGTTCACCATGGGAGGAAATATGTTCACCACTGGAGGTCATATGTTCACCATGGGAGGACATATGTTCACCATGGGTGGTCACGTGTTCACCATGAGAGGTCATGTGTTCACCATGAGAGGCCATGTGTTCACCATGGAAGGTCATATGTTCTCCATGGGTGATCGTATAGTCACCATGGGAGGTCATATGTTCATAGGAGTTTATGTTTTCACCATGGGTGGTCATGTGTTCACCTTGGATGATCATATGTTCATGGGTGATCATATGTTCACCATGGGTGATCATACATTCTCCATGGGTCTTCATATGTTCACCATGGGAGGTCATATGTTCACCATGGGTGATCTTATGTTCACCATGGGTCTATATGTTTACCATGGGAGGTCATATGTTCACCATGGGCAATCATATATTTACCATGGGTGATCATATGTTCACCATGGGTGGACATATGTTCACCATGGGTGGTCATGTGTTCAACATGGGCGGTGATGTGTTCACCATGGGTGGTCATATGTTCACCATGGGTGGTCATGTGTTCAACAAAGGTGTTCGTGTTCACCACGGGTGGTCATGTGTTCACCATGGGTGGTTATGTGTTCATCATAGGTGGTCATGTGTTCACCATGGTTGGTCATGTGTTCACTATGGGTGGTCGTATGTTCACCTTGGGTGTTCATGTGTTCACTACGGGTGGTAGTGTTCACCACGGGTGGCCACGTGTTCACTATGTGTGGTCATAAGTTTACTATGGGAGGTCATGTGTTCACCATGAGACGTCATATGTTCACCATGGGTAATCATATGTTCTCGATGGGTGATCATATGTTCACTATGGGAGGTCATATATTCACCATGGATGGTCATGTTCATCATGGGAGGTCATATGTTCACCATGGGTGATCATATGTTCTTCATGGGTCTTCATATATTCACCATGGGAGGTCATATGTTCACCATAGGAAGTCAAGTATTCACCATAGGAAGCCATGTGTTCACCATGGGTGATCATATGTTCTCCATGGGTGATAATATGTTCACCATGGAAGGTCATATGTTCACCATGGGTGATCATATGTTCACCATGGGTCTTCATACATTCACCATGGGTGATCATATGTTTGTGATGGGTCTTCACATGTTCACCATGGAAGATCATATGCTCACCATGGGAGGTCATATGTTCACCTTGGATGGTCATGTGTTCAGCATGGAAGGTCATATGTTCACCATGGGTGATCATATGTTCTTCATGGGTCTTAATATGTTCACCATGGGAGGTCAGATGCTCACCATAGATTGTCGTGTTCACTATGGGAGGTCATATGTTCACCATGGGTAATCATATGTTCTTCATGGCTCTTCATATGTTCACCATCCGAGGTCAGATGTTCACCATGGGAGGTCATGTGTTCACCATGGGAGGTCATGTGTTCACCATGGAAGGTCATATGTTAACCATGGGAGGTCATATGTTCACCACGGGTGATCATATGTTCTCCATGGGTCTTCATATGTTCACCATGGGAGGCCATATGTTCATCATTGCTGGTTATGTGTTTACCATGGAAGGTCATATGTTCACCATGAGTGATCATATGTTCTCAATGGGTGATCATACGTTCAACATGGGAGGTCATATGTTCATCATGGGAGGTCATATGTTCACCATGAGAGATCATATGTTCACCATGGGTGAATATATGTTCTCCATGGGTCTTCATATGTTCACCATGGGAGGTCATATGTTCACCATGGGTGGTCATATGTTCACCATGGGAGGCCATGTGTTCACCATTGGGGTCATATGTTCACCATGGGTGATATATTCATCATGGATGATCATATGTTCACCATGGGTCTTCATATGTTCACCACGGGAGGTCATATGTTCACAATGGGTGATCATGTGTTCACCATGGGTCATATGTTCACCATGGGAGGTCATATGTTCACCATCGAAGTTATGTGTTCACCATGGGTGGTCATTTCACCATGGGTGATCATATGTTCACCATGGGTGATCATATGTTCTCCATGGGTCTTCATATGTTCACCATGGGAGGTCATATGTTCACCATGGGTGATCATATCTTCACCATAGGTCTTCATATGTTCACCATTGTGGACAAATGTGTTCACAATGGGTGGTCATGTGTTCACCATGGGTGGTCATGTGTTCACCATGGGTGGTCATATGTTCACCATGGGTGGTCATATGTTCACCACGGGTGGTCATGTGTTCACCATGGATCTTCATATGTTTACCATGGGTGATCTTATGTTCACCATGGGTGGCCATGTGTTCACCATGGGTGGTCATGTGTTCACCATGGGTGGTGATGTGTTCACTATGGGTGGTCATATGTTCACCATGGGAAGTTATGTGTTCACTATGGGTGGTATTGTGTTCACTATGGGTGGTCGTATGGTCACCTTGGGTAGTCATGTGTTCACCACGGGTGGTCATGTCTTCACCATGTGTGTTCATGAGTTCACCATGGGAGGTCATATGTCCACCATGGGTGATCATATGTTCTCCATGGGCCTTCATATGTTCACCATGGGTCTCATACGTTCAGCATGAGAGGTCATATGTTCACCATACGAGGTTATGTGTTCATATGTGGTCATGTGTTCACCATGAGTGATCATATGTTCTCCATGGGTCTTCATATGTTCACCGTGGGAGGTCATATGTTCACCATGGGAGGTCATATGTTCACCATGGGTGGTCATGTATTCACTATGAGTTCATATGTTAACCATGGGTCATCATATATTCACCATGGGAGGTCATATGTTCACCATGGATCTTCATATGTTCACCATGGGAGATCATATGTTCACCATGGGTGATCATACCTTCACCATGAGTCTTCATATATTCACCATAGGAGGTCATATGTTCACCATGGGTGATATATTCACCATGGATCTTCATATGTTCACCATGGGAGATCATATGTTCACCATGGGTGATCATATCTTCACCATGTGTCTTCATATATTCACCATAGGAGGTCATGTGTTCACAATGGGTGGTCATGTGTTCACCATGGGAGGTCATATGTTCGCCATGGGAGGTCATATGTTCACCATACGAAGTTATGTGTTCACCATGGGTGATCATACGTTCACCATGGGTGATCATATGTTCTCCATGGGTCTTCATATGCTCACCATGGGAGTTCTCCATTGGTCTTCATATGTTCACCATGGGAGTTCCCCATGGGTCTTCATATGTTCACCATGGGAGGTCATATGTTCACCACGGGTGATCATATGTTCACAATGGGTCTTCATATGTTTACCATGGGTGATTATATATTCACCATGGATGGACATATGTTCACCATGGGTGGTCATGTGTTCACCATGGGTTTTTCATGTGTTCACCATGGGTGGTCATATGTTCACCATGGGTGGTCATGTGTTCACCACGGGTGGTCATGTGTTCACCATAGGTCATATGTTCACCATGGGAAGTTATGTGTTCACTATGGATGGTCATATATTCACCATGGGTCTTCATATGTTTACCATGGGTGATCATATGTTCACCATGGGTGAACATATGTTCACCATGGGTGGTCATGTCTTCACCATGTGTGTTCATGAGTTCACCATGGGAGGTCATATGTTCACCATGGGTGATCATATGTTCTCCATGGGTCTTCATATGGTCACCATGGGAAATCATATGTTCACCATGGGTGGTCATATGTTCTCCATGGGAGATCATGTGTTCACCATGGAAGGTCATATGTTCACTATGCATGGGTCTTTCATACGTTCAGCATGAGAGGTGATATGTTTCCCATAGGTGATTATGTATTCACCATGGGTCTTTATTTGTTCACCATGGGAGGTCATATGTTCACCATATGAGGTTATGTGTTCCCCATAGGTGGTCATGTGTTCACCATGGGTGATCATATGTTCTCCATGGGTCTTCATATGTTCACCATGGGAGGTCATATGTTCACCATGGGAGGTCATATGTTCACCATGTGTGGTCATGTGTTCACCATGGGTCTTCATATGTTCACCATGAGTCTTCATATGTTCACTATGGGAGGTCGTATGTTTACCATGGGTGATCATATGTTCACCATGGGTCTTCATATGTTTCCCATGGGGGTCATATGGTCACCATGGGAGGTTATATGTTCACCATGGGAGGTATGTTCACCATGGGTGATAATATGTTCACTATAGGTGGACATATGTTCACCATGGGTGGTCATGTGTTCACCATGGGTGGTCATATGTTTACCATGGGTGGTCATGTGTTCACCACGGGTGGTCGTGTTCACCACGGGTGGTCATGTGTACACCATGTGTGGTCATGTGTTCACCACGGGAGGTCATATGTTCACCACGGGTGGTCGTGTTCACCACGGGTGGTTATGTGGTCACAATGTGTGGTCATGTGTTCACCATGGGAGGTTATGTGTTCATCATGGGTGGTCATGTGTTCACCACGGGTGGTTGTCTTCACAATGGGTGGTCATGTGTTCACTATGGGTGGTCGTATGTTCACCTTGGGGCGTCATGTGTTCATGTGTGGTCATGTGTTCACCATGGGAGGTTATATGTTCACCATCGGTGGTCATGTGT
Source organism: Panulirus argus (assembly GCA_038088735.1). Classification (NCBI taxonomy): domain Eukaryota; kingdom Metazoa; phylum Arthropoda; class Malacostraca; order Decapoda; family Palinuridae; genus Panulirus; species Panulirus argus. Next base: position 5,361 of record JAYMFT010289296.1, on the reverse strand, counting down.
TCACCATGGGTGGTCATGTTCACCATGGGTTGTCATGTGTTCATCACGGATGGTCATGTGTTCACCATGAAAGATCGTGTTCACCACGGGTGGTCATGTGTTCACCATGGGAGGTCATCTGTTCTCCATGGGAGTTGTTTTCTCATCATGGGTGGTCATGTGTTCACCATGGGTGGTTGTGTTCAACATGGGTGGCCATGTGTTCACCATGGGTAATCATATGTTCACCATGGGTAATCATATGTTTACCATGGGTGATTATATGTTCACCATGGATGGAAATATGTTCACCATGGGTGGTCATGTGTTCACCATGGGTGGTCATGTGTTCACCATGGGTGGTCATATGTTCACCACAGGTGGTCATGTGTTCACCATTGGTGGTCATATGTTCACCACGGGTGGTCATGTGTTCACCATGGGTGGACATATGTTCACCATAGGTGGTCATGTGTTCACCATGGGTGGTCATGTGTTCACCATGGGTGGTCATGTGTTCACCACGAGTAGCCATGTGTTCACGGGTGGTCATGTGTTCACCACGGGTGGTCATATGTTCACCACCGGTGGTCATGTGTTCACCACGGGTGGTCATGTGTTCACCAAGGGTGGTCATATGTTCACCACGGGTGGTCATGTGATCACGGGTGGTCATATGTTCACCATGGGTGGTCATATGTTCACCATGGGTGGTCATATGTTCACCACGGGCCTTTAAATATCTACAAGAAAAAAAAAAGTAGTAACGACCGTGACAGGACTCGAACCTGCAATCTTCGGATCCGAAGTCCGACGCCTTATCCATTAGGCCACACGGTCAGATGTTAGCTAGAGTGTAACAATATACCATAAGCATACTGTGTTATGGACCATATCCACACACGCACCCAGCCAAGAGAGTTGGTGGGTGTAAGGAATGGGAGTACTTTTTCAGTACAAGGAACACGTGAATGATGCCATAAGGTGAGTGATGATACTCAACGTGCACGAGATATGGAAGGTAGGAATGTTGTATGGCAGCAGAGGAAGTTCATGTGATGGGCCCCACGTGTGTGGATGTCCCCCCTCATGAAACACGTAAATTTTACACAGGCAAACAACGCCAGTTTAAGACTCCCCGTAGCACACGATCGCAACCGCACACAAACACATGCACACACGTGTTTCATACGCTTCTTTTTTTATTAATAAAATGGCTTTGTACTTCCCTTATTCCACACCATAACTGGTCCTTTTCCTATCCAATGACGTGGACCAAGTATTGACAGCTTCCCTACATTACTCTCACACAACTTCATCCAAAGTCTATTGTGGCGTGCCACACTTGCAAAAGTGATCCTGTATTCTACTCTTTACGCACTTCGAAACCCATTCACCTCCCTCCATGATAACTTATCAAGGACGGCTCAGGATAAGAGCTGTTTAATGGGTCATTTCTGTGTGCCAAGTTTTGTAAATCAGATGTCTGCTGAGGATGTGGGGAATCTTCAGGTGCTAGTGTCAATCTGGTTTCTCTGCGGACCTGAGAGACGACATAGGTCCCGTGGTTATAATTAGTGTAATTAGTCACTAACTTCTTCGGTCGGCCTTGAACGTACTTTAGATCATTTTGGAGATGTCGAAGGCATTCTTCACTACACCCTCGACACCACTGCCTTTGACCTATGCTGATATAGCACACACCATTGGCCCAACTTAAGGTATATGGCATTTCCCTGGAAATATAACAAATACATACACAAAATACAATTATCACATAAATATTGGCTACATGTGCGGTAGCCGCCTCTCGGGGAAAGAGCCGGGTTTTAAAGTAATCGTTAAAGGTTGGCTTGGAAGGTCCTTCTTTGGGTGTTCGCTGAGTTCGTAAACGTACTCACGTCACTGGCGCACTCAAGGTCCGCTCCTTGTCGAGTGCGCCCCGCGCGGTGAGAGGCGAATTATCGTCTGCATTTCTTCGCAGCTCCAGTGTTATTTTGGAGTTGTCTGTAGGGTTTTCTCTCCGCTGCTTTGGCAAACATGTCTGAAAGTTGATGTGGCAAGAGGAAAGATATGGAAGAAAAAGCCTCAGTAGTGGTATGCTAAAGGAAAAAAGGGAGAGGAGGAAAAATACAAAGTAAGTGGGAGAGGACGGTATCCGGGATACAACCATCGAAGAAAAGTCCGTTCAAGGTGTCATGTCGTGTGTGTGTGGAACAGAAATTTGTGCCCAAAAACTCCAATAAAGTTGCAATTACAAGAGTAAGAAACACATACACAAAAAAGTCTTCACCTTCCACATGAAGGGCAATTTCTGTAGCGTTTCCTGTGTTCACTGGTGTTCAGGTTCAAATAAATATATGCGATGCAGTGAAGGCAGTAGACATAACATACTGCTTTCATGGTGGAACATGATATCTCCTGCAGAGCTGCAGACCTTTTGTGATGTGGGAAAGGATTTTTTTTCCGACTCCCATAGCAAAGGACCTACAGATGAAAAGAACGAAATGCTACGGTGTGTGTACTAAAGTTATGGCAAAATGTCATCAAGAAGAGTTCGTGAAATAACTAAGGAATACCAAGTTCACCATCTTGGTAAATGAGTCAACAGACATTTCACTACCTCAGAATCGTTATGGTAAAGTTTGCTGAGGGTACTAAAGTCGTAAGCAGATTTGGAACCTGATACCAATATTTACTACCGATGATCCAGAAGGCGTAGAAGAAGAATATTCTTTGCAATTACGACGATATTGATTCATTTTAATGTGCCTGTTGCTATCATTACTGGACTTAGATCTGACGGCTGAAGTACAATGATGGGGGAACACAACTCCGTTACCAGTAGACTGAGAGATATCTGTCCTGCAATATTTGTAGTGAAGTGTATAAGCCCTTCGGTACGCTTATATGCCTAAGAGGCATGTAAAGAGTTACCCAGCAGTGTACAACAGTTAGCACATGATGTGCACAACACACAGAAGCGGTCATCAGAGAGGATGGCTCAGTTTTCAGAGCTCCAAGAATTTGCAGGTGCTCAGAAGAACCGCATTCTGTCACCTACAACTCGTTGGCTTTCATAAGCAGCAGTAGTGAGAATACTTGAACAGAGGGACCTTTGAAGAAGTATTTTACCGATCTGCACTTCCAGTACCCAGTAATGTAATGCAGCTTCTGTGGCACATGTATAAGAGCAGTTACATAATCCTTATTGCAAACTGTACTTTTCCTTCTTGGTGATAGCCAAGTTAACCCAGTTGAACTTGTTGTTTGAAAGTGAGAGCGTTGTTCCAACCTCATTGCATGGATAAGTTTGCGAGTTGTACAAAGATATACTGCAGATGTTTATGAACTGGGGTCATGTGATGACAACTCCTCTCGCTAATAATGATCCAGGTAATGAGCGTGATTTTCTTGTTCTTGAACAAGTGTACTTGGAAGCTTTAGTGTTAAACAGATCGGTGGACAACCCCGAGCTATACAACGACAGAGCAAAGACGAGAGAATTCCATTTCAAGTGTAGCTCCTTCCTTGTGACTTTTGGGACTTACTTCTCTCCAGACTTGGCATGCTAGACCCAGCCAATGTCCTAGGTCACAAAAAGTCTTGTTTCATTGACAAGGATTATTACCTAGAATTATCGGCCAAGATGATCTGACTCTTCAGAAATTAGATAATGAGTGGAGAAGTCTTGGCATGGACGATCTACCAGAAGAAATAATAAACATGGTTAGGGTAAGATCAAGGAAAAGTTCCATGACAACTTTTGCGGAACCATAGAAACAGTGGTTGATATGATGTAGAACCCAAATATTCCAGGCTGTGAACGATGCTTCTCGGACATCAACTGAATGAAAAGTAAAGACAGAAATAGACTGAAAGCCCACACTGTTCGAGATGTCCTGCTAGCTAAGCAGTGTCAAAGGCAAGCGAAATCGAGACAGTGCAACAATTACGCCTTCAAGAGTAATGATTCAAAATACGAACACCGAAGTCATGTACCCGAGTACAGCGGAGGAGGTCCCAAACATCTACCTAGAGTCAAAGTTGCTGGTATTTTGTGAGTACATTAACTCTTCATGAGTTAGCTTATGTTTTACTGAGCAATAACGTCGAAGAGATATGTAGATTAATATGAATTAACTGATCTTTAGGTAAATCAGAGTTTGTAATGTATCAGTGCATAATCTTATTTAGGTTTTGCAGTTTAGGAAATATACATCTTTTAGCATGTTTCTCTACACCAGGATTGATCCTTACTATTACGGTAGTCTCTTGGTGGTCACTCGGGGTTACTTATGTGACTGTGTGGTAACAGTTAACTCCGAGCACTCTCTAAGGTCTGTACAGCAGGCGTAGATTACCTTGAACGTAGTACAACTTAAACAAAACTACAAGCAATGTGTGTCCCATCCTCAGCCTTGCTGGAACCATTTGTGTGTCCCATCTTCAGCCTTGCTAGAAACACTTGTATGTCACTTCCTCAGCCGTGCTTGAACCACTTATGTGGTCCATCTTCAGCCTTGCTAGAACAACTTGTGTCCCACCCTCAGCCTTGACAGAACCACTTGTGTCCCATCCTCAGCCTTGCTAGAGCCACTTGTGTGTCCTATCCTCAGCCTTGCTAGAACTACTTGTATGTCCCATAATCGGTCTTGCTAATACCACTTGTGTGTTCCAACCTCCACTTATCAGTCCCAATCTCAGCCTTGCTAGAACTACCTGTTCGTCCCATCCTCGGCCTTACTAGAACCTCGGCCTTGTTAGAACCACTTGTGTGTCCTATCTCAGGCTTGCTAGAACCAATTGTGTCCCATCCTCAGCCTTAGTAGAATCACTTGTATGTCCCATCCTCAGCCTTGCAAAAACTACTTGTGTGTCCAATCCCAGCCTTGCTAGAACCACTTGTGTGTCCCATCCTCAACCTTGCTACAACCACTTATATGTCCCATCCTCAGCCTTCCTAGAACCACTTGTGTATCTCATCCTGAGCCTTGCTAGAACCACTTCTGTGTCCCATCCTCAGCCCCGTTAAAACCACTTGAATTAAATTGAATTGAATCGAATTAAATTTATTTAGTAGCTCAGACTTTATAAAAAAGTATGGAGCAGAGCTCCTACAGACTTTGACGAGCGAATTCAAGTGTGATTAGCTAACACAACGGATATCATTACCAAAAAAAAAAATAAGCAAAAGTTTACAAGTAAAAATTTGTTTCATGATTACAGATAATTAAGAATGAAGAAAGAATTACCCAATCAACTCAGTGCTTATCTAAACATATTCAAAACTGACTTCAAGAAGAAAGACAAATCTTGAAGAACCTTCACGTTTGTGCTTTGCATCAACAAAATATATTTAAAGTAAGTTGGCCTATACGT
>JAYMFT010289285.1:0-10384 GCA_038088735.1 Panulirus argus | reverse complement strand
GGGGGGGGGGGGGGGGGGGGGGGGGGGGGGGGGGGGGGGGGGGGGGGGGGGTTAGAGTTGCTGAGGGGTGATGCAAAGACGAGCGAGTGGCTGAGTGACGAGTTCAGAGCTGTTGCTCGCTGTGGAGGACACTGCGTGGCCCCCCCCAGCACTAGTGGGATGGAACGGGAAGGAGGTCTTGGAAATTGCCAGGAAGGACATGAATAGACCACTAAAGGGAGTGGAACCACGCGAGGCTCTCGGTCTACCTCAAGGTTCCCAGCGTGTGCCGAGGAGATGTACAGATACACTTGACTGACAGCCTGAAATAGCGCTCGGGATGTCATGTGCCGAGGGAGTGGAATGGAATGGATGGGAAGGGAAGGGAGACCGACCTGTAACTGGCGCTGAACTGAAATACCAGTCTCCCTGACGAGCGTGATCCATGAGAGAGACTGGAAGAGATACCATGAAGAGCAAATCGATGATCGTTTACACAGGAGAAAATTCGTGGGTGAGAGACGACGTTGATGAAAAAGAAAGGTAGTCGTGTGTTGACTGTGTGCGCAACTGTACCGCCGGATGGAAAGCCTTTGACAATGAACCACACAGAAGGGTGGTAGAGAAGCTACATCTTCAGACTGGAATGCAAAGGCAGACAGACTCCTTCGATGGAGAGAAAACTTACATTAGCGGGAGGGAACAGAGGACGCATGTCGAAAGGGGCAATCTCGAAGATATTTCAAGGTCTCTAGTGCAGTGCCGCAGGGCCCTATGCTGGGACCACTGTTTCCAACGGCACTTGATATGTTTGCATGAACCGCCCTCGAGGGAACTGGACTCCCATGAACGTCTGGGGATGATGCCGAGGTCACGAGGGGTAACAAGGGTACCTAAACAAGATCCAGAGCTGAGCCTGGCACGTCGTTTATGAAATTCCACCCAAGTGAAAACAAAATTGATGATGAGAGGCCTCGAGGCGAAATATGTTGCAGGAATGTGTGTGTGTGTGTGTGTGTGTGTGTGTGTGTGTGTGTGTGTGTGTGTGTGTGTGTGTGAAAGACTTCAGAAGTCAACAACGATCCTAAATTGTAGCCAGAGATCCACCCACGTCGGGAGAATAGTTAAGGAGACAATCTGTCTGGGGTCCATGTAGCTACGTGGGTATCAATTTACGTTCAGCGTGTATCACAAGCAATACTATATAGGATATTCAAGTCCGGTCACCGCTGTTAAATAAGGGACAAGCAAGAACGGAGAAGGGGCCTGGTACTCAGGAGGAGAGCCGTCCCACAGGTAGGTAGGTAGGCAGCCATAGGGATGGCACAGAGGAAGTAGGTTATGACGTCACGGTGCTACACTAGGTCATGACGTCACAGTACCATACTAGGTCATGACGTCACGGTGCCAGACGCTTGCTTTGAACATAGTATTGACTGTGGCTCAGGGCAGTGGCCGCCGAGGTTTGCTCTCTGCCCAGGAGAGGGACACTTGTTTTATTGCCTTTATCTGTAATTATCCTTCATCAATTACCAGTTTTTAATGACCTATTTGCACGACACGGGGAGGACGGGGAGGGAGTTCTACACTCGTGTGGGGGCTCCATCTATTGAACTTTCTCTCTACTATCCTACAAAACTTTTTAAACTTTCGTGTACTGTCAGCACTGATCGATTAGTATATTCTGCTCATCTACAACGAAAAGGATTCCCAACATCTTTACAAACACGATTCTTGCTTAATCACATGTGACGGCCTCTTGTATGTGACGGCCTCTTGCATGTGACGGCCTCTGGCATGTGACGGCCTCTTGCATGTGACGGGCTTTTGCATGTGACGGCCTCATGCATGTGACGGCCTCTGGCATGTGACGGCCTCTGGCATGTGACGGCCTCTTGCATGTGACGGCCCCTTTCATGTGACGGCCTCTGGCATGTGACGGCTTCTTGCATGTGACGGGCTTTTGCATGTGACGGCCTCTTGCATGTGACGGCCTCTGGTCGGTCTGTCCTCTGGTATCCCGAAGAACTGTTCAGTGTCTACATCGTAAGACTGGTTCTAATACTTCAGGTTTTTGTGATCAAGCCGTCCCTTACTCCTTTCTCTTCCATGCTGGACAAATGGATGGCGTCTTACCTCGTCCTATAAGTGACTGTTAGCAGAACTACTACGGCTTCTATTAGCGGAACTCCCACTATTAATGGGACTGCTACTATTAGCATAAGTACTACTGCTACTATTAGCGGATTTGTTTGTTGTTGTTATTACACTAACTACCGTCGAAGCCACCACCACCACCACCATCGTCATCTTCACCAACAACAATATCATCGTCACCAACAGTCGTCTCCAACAACGTCCACCATATCCGATTGTGATAATATATTTACCTAAAGTCAATAACGTTTCCCGAGTTTTAAGACGTGCGGTGGGCACACGGCACTTGGTGTGTCATATTAGGCTATGTCACGAAAAATGACAGGCACTAAGGTTTATAGGTGTGTCATACGAGGCTATGTCACGAAAATGACAGGCACTAAGGTTTATAGTCCAAAGGTCGTCTTGGGAGGGTGACAGTACTAGGCATAGAGCAGAAAAGTTGTTGTACTAGATGGATGACAGTTCTTGGTGGATGACAGTACTAGGTATGCAGTAAAATGGTTGTACTAGGTGGATGGCAGTACCTAAGCACACAGCAGTAGTGGGTGACAGTACTAGGTGTGTGTACAGTACAAGGCCCATTACCAGTGACTGAATCCAGAGACAAAAAATACGTATCTCAACATGTAATTCTTTTAGCGCGTAGGTACCGAGCCATCTCTCGACGGCACCTCCAGTCTCCCGGTATCTCCCAAGAGATAACATAATCCCCCCCTCACTCCCTCGGCCAGCCAAGCCTTCCCCAACACCTTCCACCGGAGTATCAAGGGCTTCACCCCGGCCTGACTGACCTGGTGTTAACGCCCCAGCACACAAGCACGACCCTCCCGTGCCTACGGGAAGCCCCAGGCCAGCCAGCCAGCCAGGTAGGTAACTCCAAGCTGGACAAGTACCTCCCATTATAGGCCAAGGTCATCCCTGGCGCCTCCCTCCTCCCTCCCCAGCGCATGACATACTTACTCCCTCCCCGGAGCCCGCTCACCTTTTACTCCCCACTCCCCTCCCCCTCCCCTTTACTCTCTCCCGTCATCGCCAAAGGCCAAACGTACTTCTGTGCCTAAAAATAACATCGGTAGGGGACTATGACGTAAAGGGGCCTTGCCCTAAGCCCTGATACACGACCAGAGTCCCTCCCCCCCGTCCCCCTTTAAGTCCCTCACATGGGGAGGGGAGGGGGGAGGAGAGGGGAGGGGAGAGGAGGGAGGGATGGACGCCATCACACGGGTGTCTCTGTGACTGTTCTATCTATTCTTAAACGTGTAGTGAAGGTGTGGAGAAAGGTGGGGAGGGGGGGGGGGAGCAGAGAGGCAGAGGGTAACCACCCTACGTCATGGCATCTCCCTCCCTCTCTCTCTCTCTCTCTCTGTCAGTGACACCTCTCAAATGCAACCTTGTCATGAGCCACGGGTAGGGTCGGCCAGCCACGGGGGTTGGGGGGGTCACGGGAGGTCAGCCTGAGTCACGGGAAGCCAACCTTGAAGGACTTGTGCGTTACGAGACTTTATGAAAAGGTGGACAGCGAACTGAGGTCTTTCAAACGGTTGTATGGCCCGAGAGAATGTTTATACGGAGGGCCGGCCCGGGCCCGCCTCCCCCCTCCCCCTCCACGGGCGCAGGACTCCCTCTCCCCTCCACGGACCTCCTGTGATACGCGTCATACCTTTGTTTATTCACAGCCCGACCTGCCTCCAACACGGCCACACAACACAGCTGGCTATCTACGGATTCAACTCACCTCGGGCATAGCGAGAGAAAGAGAGAGAGAGATAGAGATAGAGAGAGAGAGAGAGAGCTGGCTATTTATCTTGCCTTTAACACAGCCACACAGTCGGCTATTTATAAACCCCTGGCTATTTATATCGTGACTTACCTCTTGGCATAGCTATACCGAGTCGGCTTCAGCTGTCTCTTACAACACTGATGAACTGGCTATTTATGGCTAATAAGCTAGCTGTTTTTTTTTCGCCTGACTTACGTATTTGGCTAATGAGTTGGCTACTTTTTCGCCTGACTTACTTATTTGGCTAATAAGTTGGCTAGGCTAATAACTTGGCTACCTTGTCGCCTGACGTACGTATTTGGCTAATAAGTTAGCTATCTTTTCGCCTGACTTACGTATTTGGCTAATAAATTGGCTATTTTTTCGCCTGATTTACGTATTTTGCTAATAAGTTGGCTATCTTGTCGCCTGGCTTACGTATTTGGCTAGTAAGTTGGCTATCTTTTCGCCTGACTTACGTATTTGGCTAATAAGTCGGCTATTTTTCCTCCTGACTTACGTATTTGGCTAAAAAAGTTGGCTATTTTTTCGCCTGACTTACGTACTTGGCTAATAAGTTGGCTATTTTTTTCGCCTGGCTTACGTATTTGGCTAATAAGTTGTTTACCAATAGCCCAACTTATTTATTTCGTTTATAATATGACTGGTTATGATACTACCCTGACCGGCCGACCTCTTCCACAGCTAATAAGCAAGCTATTCACAACCTGAAGTACTCATACACACAGCTCACAAACTGGCTGTTTTTCCAGAGGGACGCCTCCTCTCCTGCACACACACACACACACACACACACACACAACACACACACACACACACACACCTCTGGTTCATCGGCTGTTTAAGAGAGATCTTCCCTGACATGAGCTGTCTGTCCATCGATAACCTGACCCACTTCCTATACGTCGCACGCCTTACCCTACGGCACCGGTAATAAGGACCCGCTATTTATAGCCTGAACTACTCCATACACCGCTGATGAACTGGCTATTTATAGCCAGGGACCCCTGGCCGGCCCGGTCCGGCCCGCCCGCCCTTCCTCCTCCTCCTCCTCCTGCTGCTGCTGCTGCTGGCCCGCCCCTCCTCACCCCTCACCCGACACCCAAACACACGGTCGCCAAGGTGAGGAGGGACGCGGCGTGGCGCGTACTGGCGCTCTCGCAGTTTACACGAGCCGCGAAATGTGAACCCGTGGGACACAATGATAGGGGGGAGGGGGAGGAGGGGAGGGGGTGGTGGGAGGGGGGACGAGGGCCTCTTGGGGGGAGGGGGAGGATGGATGGAGGGTGGGGCGGGGGGGTGGTGGTGGACGGAACGGAGGGAGGGTAGGGGGGAAAGGGGAGGGGTAGGGGTAGGGGTGGGGTGGGGGGGTGGAGTAAAGTAGGTCAGGCAATGCGTCTTGTGGACTCTGGCAACATGACGGCGTTTTTTTTTTTTTTCTCTCTCTGTGACTTTCCCGTTTCTCTTCTCTCTTCCCTCGTGCTTCCTCTTCCTGCCCGACAGTTTCAACTTATCCTCCTTCTCCCATCCTCGTTCTTATCCCTCTATTCGTTTTCTCTCCCTCTTCCTCCTCCTCCTCTCCTCTTCGTCTTCCTCCTTCTCCTCCTCTTCTCCCCCTCCTGCTCTTCCTTCCTCTTCTTGCTGCGCTTCGTCCTCGTCTCCAGTCAAATACCAGGGTAACCCTCGTGTTTCCTGTGCTCCTCCACGTACGTGCGTCTTTACCTGTGTAGATGATCGTGAGCTGTGGTGGTGATCGTGAGCTGTGGTGGTGATAGTGAGCACTGCTGGTGATCGTGAGTTGTGGTGGTGATCATGAGCTGTGGTAGTGATCGTGAGCTGTGGTGGTGGTCACGAGCTGTGGTAGCGATCATGAGCTGTGTTGGTGATCGTGAGCTGTGGTGGTGACCATGAGCTGTGGTGGCGATCGTGAGCTGTGGAGGCGATCACGAGCTGTGTTGGCGATCGTGAGCCGTGGTGGCGTTCGTGAGCAGTGCAGACGTTCGTGAGTTAAGGCATCGTGTACCAGGCGTGCACGAGGGAGGTCCGTGCAGTGAGTGCCCCAGGTGTGTGCGTGCTAGCGTGCTGCTCCTGCTGCTGGTGCACCACACGGCCGTGCGCATGTCTCCCGGGCATTACCTCCCAGGATACGTCCCGCCTCCCCCCCCCAGGCAGGTCGCGACTCTCCTGACCCATTTCTTCCATCCAGAGGAAGCGACCCGGGCCAGCATCTCTCCCGAGTACACGTCAAGACTGACTACAGCTAGCTCCGGGCACCTATAATGCTCTCCGTTACGGAGGAGTATCCCTTAAGGCATATATATCCACGGATTATCATTACAGGAATACAGACGCTCACGGCTAAGTGGTATTCCTAACTGGTATCATGTGACGGTCAGCTGTCATGCTGCGAGTACTGACTGGGAACGCGGCTCCAGACCGTGGGTCTACGGGAGGTAGTTCCAGACTGGTTGTTCCCGAGGGGTAGTTCCAAACACGTGCTTCCTGACACACAGTTCCAGACAGGTGCTCTCCCTCCGTCACGAGGTCCCATAAGATCCTCACCCCCCTCCCTCGCTCCTCTCTCCTCCCCAACACCTCCTTATCCTCCAACACTTCTCCCTCACGCATAACAATCTCCTCCTCCCTGTCACCCAAACCTCCCACAACTCTTAACCCCGCAACCTCACCCCAAACCCTCCTCTAGTCCCCTCCTTCCCCCCCTCCTCCCCTCCCCTCCCCTCCCCTACCAACAGCACCGTCCTTCCCCTTGTGTTCGCTCAACTCCGCCTCCGTCACAGATCCGCCTCCGTCACAGGTCGCACGTGCCTGGAATGTTCTGGTGGGTGACGGCGGCTGACTGACGACACGCACCAGACACGCGCGGGAGGAGCAGCGCCGCCGGTCAGACTCACAGTACATCCCTCCTCTTCAGCGTTCCACCATATATCGAGATACTTCTCTGTTCTTCACTAGCATAGAGCCCCCCAACCTCTTCCCCCACCGTCAGCAAAACCTGGAACGTCCTTCAAGTCAACGCTCGTTCGTTGCCCGTACGAAGCGAATCCCTCACGTTCGTTCTGTCAATTCCCTCCCGACGCGGACGTCAGAATACAACGACAGTATCTTCGGAGAGAGAGAGAGAGAGAGAGAGAGAGAGAGAGAGAGAGAGAGAGAGCCTCTGCCGCACATTCTCCGGGCTACTTAACGGAGATTTCCCAAAGGCTACACATACACACACACACGAAGAGCCCATCCGAATCGTTATAATCCGGCACTAAACACGGGAAGCCTTTCTGAGCCGCCTATATCTTCCCACCGAGCATTTCCCTGGGGCTATTCTTAGCACTGGCTTAAGGAGGAAATACAGAGAACAGAATGAAAAATAAAAGTGTTGGTTTTATATTTAGCACAGTGGGAGGTATTCGTGGTGTGATATTTCTGTCCTGGCGCGCTAGGAGCCGAGAGACACCCTCCCCCCCCCCCACGCCACGCCACGCTCCTTACACGCACGTGTGCAAGGGGAGGAGGAGGAGGGGGAGGGATGGAGATGGGGTAGGGGGGGGGATTGTTTATGGGGTTGGTGGTCATGCGTGTACGCCGTCACGCGTTCTCGCTATGTTACGTGCTATGAGCCTGTGTGGGTTTGGAAAAGTGTGCCATCACAGAGTGAGTCTCTTACGGGGAGAGAGAGTTCTACACGTGTGTGTGTGTGTGTGTGTGTGTGTGTGTGTGATCATGTATTTGCAATGTACGGGGGAGGGAATTCTACTCTCGAAGGGAGGGGGGCGGGGCCCCCCAATCTCTTGGATTTTCTCCACCATCGTACAACTTATAAAACTTAACGTGTTATGTTGTCCACGTTTATTTCGTACGTCCTCATTCAGTCTATTCCATCCATCGACCAATCGTGTACTACAAAAGTGCTTCTTGACATTTAGTTTTCTTTTTTCCCAAATTTCTTGTTCAATTTCATGTCACGTCCTCTGGTTGCTACATCCCTAAATATTTCGAAGAACTGCTACTTGTCTACGGCATCAAACTGGTTTTATAACTTAAAAGACTTTGCCCAAGTCAACCCTTACTCTTCTCTCTTCCATGGTGAGCAAAAATCAAGTCCCCCTAACCTTTCCATGCAATTCAGCTCTCTTAATTATGGTAACATCTTTGTTGCCTCCCTAGACACCCTCCACCTTAGGCTTCTCTAAGCGTGGTGGCCAAAACTGCGGAGCATATTCCATTTCTGGCCTCTATGCGAGACGTGAAGAGCTTGCTGAATGTCTCCTTGTCCACATACTTGGATGCTATGCTAATATTTGCCAGCAGACAGTCTGTGTCCTGCATCATTCCCTTAATGCGGGACTCTGGCGACAGGCTGGAGACGACGATGTCCCTCTCGCATGCAGATTCCTGCAACTTTGTTTCCTGCTGGATGATGCTCATTCATAACTGAGGCCTTCCCGACGCTGCGTCCCATCTTCATTACTTTACATTCACTCGGGCTGAATTTCTTCATCAGCCACGCATCAGGCCAACTTTGGAATATGTCTAGACCTCCTTATGAGCTAATGCAATCTGTCCCGATTTTGACTTCAACTCATTACCTCCGCATCATCCGCAAACATGTTCAGGAAGGATACAAATCATTCTGGCAAATCATTCTCGCAGATCAAGAAAGAACACTGGTCCCAGGATCGAACCGTGCTGCATGCCGCTGGTGACATTACCCTATTTCAAGAAGGCTACCCTGACGTGCGTCCTTTGTTCCTTTCCACTAATTCAATCTTCTATCCATCGAAGTGATCTCCCCTTTATTCCATCCCCGATGCACCAACTCTCGTTACAAGCCGTCTGTGTGGCACAGTGTCAAATGCTTTCCGACACTCCAGATACAGCCAATCCGTCCAGCCTTCTCTCTTACCTACAGCAAATCTCAATCTCGTAAAAATCTGAGGGGTTCTATACCGTGCTCTTTCCCACTTTAAGTAGCGTCTCCTCTGCAGGAAGTCATCCATCTGCTCACAGAGCATCCACTCCAGTACCTCACAGACCACCCTCCTCAGGGAGACCAGCTTGTAGCTCAGCGCCTCTCTTGGACAAGACACAACACTTCCCTTCTTGGACTCCCCTAGCGCTTTACCTCCCGACGGCGACATCTCGAACATTTCAAGCAGTTCGGTGAGTGTATCTGCACACACCCTCGGTAAATATGGAAAACATTTCGTGGACCGTGAGCCTTATTGGGGTCAAGACCCTTTAGCAGTCTATTTATACCTTCTCTGGATCTTCAAGTGCTTCCCAAGACCTCCCCTCCTATCATTCCGTAACACTAGTGTTGGGGCTACAGTGTATCTTCCACGGTGGAAACACCACCGAACTTCTCATCAAGTTCCTTGCATAACCTTACGTCGTCATCCTCCTCCTCCTCCTCCTCTGTAATTCTTCCTCTCTGAATCCTGTGGTGTGATTAGCGTTTGTGAGATTACCATTTGCGTGTTACACGAAGAAAGCCTTAGACTGGTGGTTCCCCCGTGTATTAACCTTGAATACTCGTATATGCACCGTGTCTTTACTCATATGTACGTTTACATAGACACCAGCCTAAGTCAGTCAGGCGCCCGTTTATCGACCAGCCCTAAAGGGAAGGACCAACACCTGGGTTGTGTGTGTGTGTGTGTGTATGTAAAGGTATTTGTTGAACAGTGAGAGTACGTCTGCTTTCTCACATGTTCAGCGTGTACAAAGCGCTCGTATACAACTACGTGCGTGCATCCAACCCAACGCTAGCATCTCCCTAGAAGCATCACCCGCCATCAGTACAATAATCACCACCGTGACAGGACGTCAAGAACGGCGGAGGTCATCACACACACGTGAAATGGAAAACAGAAACGGGTGCCCTGAAGCAGGCCCCTGTGGCAAGCCATCACCTACCTGTAGGAGGAGGAGTGTCTGAGGCGGCCTCCTCCTCCTCCTCCTCCACCTCCTTCTTCCTTGCCCTCCGACACACCCTTGCTCTCCGGGATGACCTTGCTCTCCGGGATACCTGCGGGAGGGGAGGAAGAACCACGGTCAACACAGCTGCAGAGATTGTGTACGGCCGTTACGCTACACACACACAGAGAAGTCTGTAAAGTGATCATCAACAGGTTGTCCCTTTACAAAAGCGTTAAGTTTAAAAAGTCTACTTACAAATGTACTTATTTCTGTAAGGGTCGAGTGTAAAAAAAATGACTCTATACAATGTTCGGTCCAAGAGGGACATTTTTACAAGATTTGGGATAACATTATGTTATCATCAGTCACCCGGAGATGATATTTGTGTAACACCACCGCTGCTGCGGGCACGGGGCTAAATGGGAACACTGAATGTCAGGGAGAGATTATGAACACACACACACACACACGCACACACACACACACACACACACACACACACACACACACATACACACACACACACACACA
>JAYMFT010289274.1:0-10384 GCA_038088735.1 Panulirus argus | reverse complement strand
AGAGAGAAAGAGAGAGAGAGAGCGAGAGAGAGAGAGAGAGAGAGAGAGAGAGAGAGAGAGAGTGTACCTACCTACGACTTGAATTTACCAGAATGGCAAGGCTAACGCACACTGCTCACCGCATGTCTCGGTTGTAGTACTACACTCCTTTCCTCTGATCCGCTGCTTCTTTTCAATGACTGTTATTACGACGTTCCTCTGGAACTGTCTTCGACCACGAGTCTAGTCTTCTTTTAAATGGTTCCTGTGATTACTCCGTGTACTCTCCTAATTCTCCCGGTACTGCATTAGAAATGCTTTTCTGCAGAACACCCGAAACATTTTCGCTCTCGATATCTTTTTTAAGATGCTATCAGGGACCATTCCAGATTTCATTATTTAGAAGAATCTTCCCTGCTGAGAGGCTTCCTGATTCGAAATGTTATTCTTTATGCCTTCCGTCTGCTGCCATACATTTCTCGTTCATAGACTCCAAAACATCAATGTTTGTCGTGAAGTGTGTCTTGTTTCTTTGCAACATGCCTTATCTTCATCTGTGTAACTGTTTAGCACAGAATTCTATACTGTTTCATATATATATATATATATATATATATATATATATATATATATATATATATATATATATATATTCATCATCTCATTATCATACCATTCATAATTTGGCTTGAAAGCACTACATCTTTCCCTGCATACTGTTCATCATCCCATGACGCGTGTGTCCAAATTTCTCCTCGTCCATTTGTGTGTGATATCCAGGTCTCTCTCTCCTACCTCTCTCGTTCTTCATCATTATATCAATTGTTTAAACTCTACATATCGTCTGCAAAACCCCTGACTATACTATCTCTTGCATCCCTATGTCTATATCTATCACCAATTACATAAAGTATTGAAGGATAGACAGAGATAGATAGTACATAAAGATAGTCAGACAGATAGATTGATAGAGATATAAAAAGACAAAGAGATAGATAGATAGAGAAAAGGACAGATGAATAGAGAGACAGATGGGGAGAGAGAGAGAGAGAGAGAGAGAGAGAGAGAGAGAGAGAGAGAGAATAAAAAAAAAATGTGAGAAACGAACATATCGGTTTTGCTGGCCTTAACTGGACGGGATGAGCACAAGATCGAATTAGCTGTCCAAAGTTAGAAGCCTTCGACCAACACCGGCGGACACTGGTGGCTCCTGCTGCTGCTCCTGCTGTTGTAGCTGCCGCTCCTGGTGTGGTGTGGTGGTGGTGGAGAAGGTTTTGTGTGATAGTTGTGGCAGTGGTGGTGGCGGTGGTGGTTGTGGTTATTCTTTATGTGGTGATGGTGCGAAGGATGTATGTGTTGGTAGAAGTTATGGTGGTGGTGGTGGTGGTGGTAGTAGAGGCTGTTTTGGTTTCATTGTCGTGTTGGAGATTCTGTTTTGGTGGTGGATGTAATGGTGGTGGTGGTGGTTCCTAGTAATGACGAATGTGGTAATGTGAGCAAGTAATACTTTAAGGCAGTGAAAATGAATATGCATAAGCAATGACTAATTATTCTAAATGATTAAGTAATTTATTCATACGACTTTAAGAACAAAATAAAGAGAGACTTTAGTATGAAACTAAGTGAACGATTAGAATAGGAAAGTTTCACGTGACAAACTTATTACGTACTCGGACAACTACGAAAACGAGAGGCGAAAACTACTTTTACCTCGAAGCCGAAGGCAACATCTTAGGCATCACTAAATAAAGCTCTTCTGCATTATGTGCTAATGAACATCTATAATCCGGCTATCGCGCTATATCCGTAGACATGCTCCCGCTTCTGTCGATAGCACTGCTCGACTCGATGGGGGTTACGTAATGTGCAAAGTGTATGAAACATAAGGCCGGTGTCGAGACGCCATTTTAACGAGAATGGATGACTGGAGGGGAGTGAGAGGGCTGAGAGGAGAGAGAGACCCCAGCTGGTCGAATGTACACTGCACGACAGTGGAGTCTTCGAGATGACATTGTTTACATTGCTCTCACACCTCACACCTCCCTTACTGTCCACGAAGCGGGACCGTCAATCCATTCCCTGGTCCCCTTCATCTTCCTGTCTCACACTTATATCATCTTCATTTTTCTGTCATTATTCTACGTATCTTCCATCGTGAAGAAGTTTTAGCAGTTCCCATGTACACAGTTCCTTCGCGTCTTCTCTCCTCACCGACATCTCCCCCCCCCTCTCTCCTCCTCCTCCCACATCTTCTCCCCTCTTCTTCTTCTCCCTCCTCCTCCTCCTCCTCCCCCCTAAAGAGGCTGTCGTTACAGGCTCTCCCCGTAGCAGCGTCGGGGACTAAGAAAAGGAGATGAGGAAGGCTGCTGCTGAGGCAGCCGTGTGTGTGTGTGTGTGTGTGTGTGTGTGTGTGTGTGTGTGTAGTCAGTTTTTTCCTTCGCTCTTAATTGAGAACCGGAGATGCGTTTTGCTCTACCATTTTTTCCCCCCCATCTCTTTCCCTTGGGACTGGTGGCGGAGACTTCTCCCTCCCTCTCTCTCTCGGTCTTTCTTCTATTTCTTTTATCGTGCACTCAGACGAGTTCTTCCTCGTTCAACGGGGAAAATGGTTGAGAGTGTTTCATTACATCCTTACGTAAAGAAAGCCGATGGCATTTTTTTCTTCCCCCCACCCCCCCTCCCCTTTCTAATACATCAGGCGCGATGCCTCTCGCTCTGTTCATTAGCGAGGGAAGGAGAAGCCCTTTTTACGCGCTCCCCAATGCCACGGTTAATTATGACTTGTATATAGTTAATATACGCCATCCTGCCCTCCACGGACGCCCGAGAATTTACCTGAAATGTTTTTTTATAACAGTTGGGTTAACAATATTCTACTACGTTTTAAGAAATTCGCTCTCTTAACTCCAGGGAATAAAACCAGTCCCTTTTTCACAATGACACGAACTCGTCCATAAAAATAGTAGGATTCTTCCGATTTTTTCCTCAACTGTGGAGTAACGACAGCCGAGACACATTTCAAATTAGAGACTCGTCATCCAAGTGCAAATTCATATGTTCTACAAAACAACGTGGGAGTTTCAGTAAGTATCTCATACATTCAGAATCCTTCAACATTGAAATACGTTAACAAAACCCGAGATAACGGTAAAAAGAAACAAACAAATGGAACGCAATCAAACATACACCATACTCTCACACATACCTTCACACAAACACACAAGCGTATATATATATATATATATATATATATATATTCATATATATATATATATATATCAGCCGATGATGACCTAAATGAGTAGGTACGTGAGATGTACCGAGTGAAAGGTGACGTAACAATGACCTAAATACTCATCTTACGTTATAAATAAGATCTTACAAGAATTTTACAGGCTTTTCATTCTGTTCCTAATGGTTAGACTATGTATGTAGCGAAGAAATAGTTAGCTCTAATACACATATTTTTTCCCAACCCCCCCCCCCCCCGTATGATAGCAACGATGATACCATTAGTGCCTGGACCAATACCATTGATGTTTCAGCTGCACGACAAAGGGGTCTGAAGAGGAGAACGCTTACTACCGCTGACATCCTCAATATGAAGACGGTGTGAGAGGAACCTGCCTGATTCCCTAGCTTGAACTGCTTTACAAAAAAAAAAAGAAAGTTGAAGGAATTACCCAATACATTTCTTCTTCTTCTGAAGAAAATAAACTAAACTAGTGTGTGTTATGGACTGATGGTTTGTGTCTACAACGCAGAGACGAGAAATGGTAACTCGTGCATGTCTGGGGAGCGCAGTTTCAGAAGGGAGTATATATATCTGATGGAGTGGAGTTAAATTTGGGTTGGGAGGGTGGTAACACCTTGGCACTTAACGAGGCATTACAGTGTGAGAATACTCCGTCAATACTGTATTTGTCGAGGTAGGAGGATCTATATAAATACAGGTTTTGTATGCGTAAAGTAGGGTTGAGTTTTTTAATTTCTGTCAATGGTATTGGCATTTTTTTAAAGAGGTGGTTTAAGTTGAAGAAGAAGCCCAATGCTGTTGAGAATAAATGAGTGCCAAGGATGCTGGAGTGAGGAATTATAAGTGTGTGTGTGTGTGTGTGTGTGCGTGTGTGTGTGTGTGTGTGTGTGTGTGTGTGTACGAAACATGTAGTCTACCAACACAGAACGTGGACGACGTCTACGCCCAATGACTTCTAATGTCAAATATCATCCTCCAGATCAAGTCTAACTCCTCCATTCTCCAAACTTACCAAGATCAGTTAAAAGCCGAATACACCAAAAGGATTTCATTCACCAGAATTCGCTATTCACCTCAGGGATTTACGTAAAAAAATGCCACAATCGTATCTATATCTTTCCGTACTAAATAGACACCGAAATATGCCTAATGCTTCTCGAACTTTAGGCCCTGACTGAGCATCGTGGACGTATGAATAGGCTTAACCAGAAATTTTCTGCTAATCAAAACAAGATAACGTCATTAGAACCAAAGACAGTTTAGAAGTGTGTTTACAAACAACGTGTTCTTCGAGCCAATTTGATACATCAGTATAATTGCTTTTCTTGAAATCTTTTCTTTTTTTTTTAGGTCAAGCAAGTCTATTAGAGAACCAGCCAATGCTCCTAAACGATAATATGGAAAACGGGATATGTATTCCACCACTTGGGCACCAATTACACAACCGAAAGATACGAGGAAATTTTCTCTGGGAGCTCTTTACGAAAACATAAAACAGAAACACAAAAAATATAAAGTGGGGGAAATCCAGTCTCTGATAACTGAGCTGTAGGGTTCACTCAGACTTATCAACATTCAGAAACTCGACCATAACATATTCTTGGAGGGAAGGAGGCAGCAGTAGAATAAAGGGATAACCCTCGTATATAAAAGCTTTTGTCCTCAAAATGAAGAGTTATGGAATCGGCATTTAGAGAGGGAAGCTTTGAAGTGAGAAGGGAGGAAGGGTATGGGGTTGCCCACAAAGGCGTACTCTTTGTATGCTGCTAAAAATTTCCAGTAATTGAGAGTAAGCCTAAATATCCTTCAGAATCCTTCCCCTCCCCCCCCTCTCTGCTGATAAGGATTAAGGAAAGTGCGACTTTAGCAAACACGGGTGTAAGGTCTAATTGGCGGTAACGGGCAATATCTGTGTACAGTATGAATTTCTAGTAGCTACCCCGATTGTAGGTAATAATGCTGGCTCATATACTATGACCTGTGGCACGGCCAAGCCAAAGCCAAAGAAACATTACTGCTTTATTGCTTACTCTAATTCAGTTATCATTAGTTATTAACATTAGGACCAAAAGACGTAATAATGTTCTTTATTTTTTTCCTCTAGCCATCACTACGTTTGTAAGTAGAAATGCAAAATATTATACCTAATATGTCACCAACAGTAGTTTTACACACACACACACACTAGCTTAGTCTGGGGTGTATATGTTTATCTATACACATACAGGAGTAAGGGAATCGTTCGTATATACAAACAAGGTTAAGAGACGGGGCAACACGAATGTAAAACTCTCTCCCCGTAAAAGACAAACAGCAATTATACACACACACACACACACACACACACACACACACACACACACGCACACACACACACACACATACACACCCATGAAAACTACAACACATGAACTTGAAATCTCTCTCATGCCACCCACATTCTCTTTATCTTTAGAAGACATTTTCTAAACATTATATTTACCCTCTTTCTACCAGCTGATTGGATCGGTATCATCTTACCTCTTGTTTTATCACCACTGTTGGCCTTCCAGTCTGTCAGTGGTGCCAGCCTGTCTCCACTTCTTACACAACTCTACAGTCTATCATCAGACAAAACAACGACAATCTCACTCGTTTCTTTGTAGTAATAATCGTCAGGTTATCCTCGCTTAAGGTTTTGCCTCAAGATCTCTTTCTTGGTCTGCCTCCGGGTCTTGTGTTATCGGATCCAGTGGGTGTCCACACTCACTTCCTCACATGAAGCCACGCCACACGTCTCGCAAACTTCAACACATCCTACAGGGTGATCAAGATCTATAACACATCCTACGGGGTAATCAAAAACTAAAACACATCCTACAGGGCACTCAAGATCTATAACAAATCCTACGGGGTAATCAAAAATTGCAACACATTCTACAGGGCACTCTGATTTGTTTTGTTATGTCTCATGCCCGACATTACTAGCCTCCTCCCACAAGTCGTCTCTCCTCCCACAGCAATGCCATTCCCATTATGTGCAAACTGTACTACGTACCTCCTCCAACGACAAGCGTCATTCTTACGCTCTCTCATTTCTAACAACGACTCACTACCGACATATCTTACAAGGTCTCCACAGCCAACATACCTGATCACACCACCACATACACATACATTAAACCTAAACATACACTGAACCCAACACACATTCAGCTTAATACACAGTTCAACTCAGGCTTGCACTAAAAATCTCCATCCTCTTCTCACACAACTGTCTCTCAATCCATCCATCTAACCACCTCACCCTTCCACTCAACCTCTACATATACACGACCCCTCTACCTACCTATTCGACCCATGCTTGAAATACACACATATCTAGACTTCACATCCACCTTACCCATAAAACTATGCAACATATACTTCAATGCGATCGACCTCACCCACAGAGACTCTGCAACTTTACAATCTACATTCTGATTAACTGTTCATTTCATCTTTTACAGTAAACAAACACATAGTGTAACCCATCTATACAAGAGATGAAATGTTTAAAGAAATGACAAAGAAGTGTAAACAACCAATGCCTATAATGAGTGAAATGAGGTACAGAAATCCTGATTCTTCGGTCTTCGCTTCGATAAACGATTTTAAGAAAGACTTAACGAACAGCAAGGATATACACTAGAAAAATGACTACGTTTTTCTAAATGCAGTCCTACAGATCCTGTATGAAACTGTTGATAGATCTTCACAACTAATATACGTAATGACTCGCAAGGCTGAACTCCTATAATTACATGTACTTAATAATCCAGAAAGTTATTAAAAGTGAAAACTAATCATCATTAGTTGTTAAATGTTATTCAGCTCTAATGATGATAATCCATGAGATACAGATTAATATTCAGTGGCAGAAAGAACACTTTTGATTATCATAATGATAATAAGTAGAACAATTATTTCATCATTATTATATTTTCATCATTATCATTATTACAAATATAAATATCATAATCCTTATTATCATTAGTACTGCCAAATTATCATTTCTATAACTGTATATCGATTTTCATAATATTAATATCATTAACGATAATAAAACTAATACTAATTCTAATAATAATTATGATGATGATGATGATGATGATAATAATAATAATAACAATAATAATAATAATAATAATGATTATGATAATAATAATAATAATAATAATAATAATAATAATAATAGTAATAAAAATAATAATAATACTAATAATCATAAAAATTATGATACCTAGGCCGACTACCAAGACAAATAAATGAATAGTTAGAGGATTAAAATGAAAATAAATCCCTTAGCAGTAGGATTAGCTTAGCAATAAAACTAAGACATTTAAATCAGCTCCGCTTCACCACTTTATAGACAAACAAGTACGCCAATTCTTCACAATTTTCTAAGTGAGTTAAGGTATATTCAAAGTGAGTAAATAAATGCATACCTACGTAGACGAGTTTACATAGTGACATAAAATGATTCTAGCTTTATTTTCCTTTATATTACTTTTAACAATTACCACAACGATCTACCACGTTAAAAGTAATCAATGGAGTAACATTTCATTTGAGTTTTCACAACAAGGCATTTTTCTTCCTTCCTCGCGTCACTTATTACCATTCACTTTGCTGTTTGGGATTCTTTTCTTACTTTCTGTTTTACCCCACCAATCCCTGACTTGTCAGTCGTTACTGTACAAACGAAAACTGCATTAAGCCTCCAGTGGTGTGAGCATATTCCTAAACCCAGCGACGTCTATGAGCAACTTAAGAAATATATATTTCTCCGAGTTTTTAAGGATGCAATATGTTCTAACTCAAAGAACTAGATAACCAAACTCGAGAACAATACCATCAATGAACAAGTTCAGTCAAGAAGAAAAAAAAAATCGGTACAGATTAGCAAAAAAAAAAAAAAAAAAAGACCAACTTTTATATTTTTTTCGGCATCGGTGATTTAAAAGATTACACACGTAAATCTGGTGATGTGTGTTGAGATTGGTGTGTATATGTGTGAGAGTGAGAAGGCTGGGGAGTGGCAGGCAACATCAGCAGAGACAGGAGGTCCACCGCACTGTCCAGAACCAGCGTACGCAGCAAGGCAAGGTTAGGCCGGCCGTACACTCAATATAACACCAAATTAACAAGTCATCGGGTCCTCTGTGCGCTACTCCCACACACACACCCGTCAAAAGTCGTCATTTTCGCGAGATCTATGGCAATTCCGGCCCCGTGAGCGACTCGCACGCACTCATGAACACTTGCAGTGTAGGCTAGCAGTGCACAAGGTGACAAAGGGACAACGACCAAAGACTTACGGGGCTCTCGGAGCGAAGGAAATGTTGACGAGTGGAGGTGGTGTGGACGCGCGCTGGGCTCTTCCTGACAACGACGGCTCAACCTCCGGCGAACGCGGGTTTCAACATGGCGGACTATGGCAGAGGCTGGTGGCGACGCCGCTCTCGCCCTCCAAGGTAGGCAGGATTTCCTGTGACTCTGTCGAATTATTGGTTATGAATCACAGTGCACCGTCGCCGTCCCGAGCTATAGCAGGAGGAAGAAGGAGCGGGTGGCCAGGGAGAGAGAGAGAGAGAGAGAAAGCCGCTGCCGCCCGCCCAAATAATAATAATCTTCCTCACTCGGCGTCTGGTTCGGTAGTGGCGAACTGGAGTGCCGAACGAATTTTATCGGAGGGAAGATGGGGCTTTTTTTTGTCAGTGATTTACCTCCAATTTCAAGTCGATAAATCTCACGTGCTACCCGATTATACGCTGAATCTATCTGACTAGAGAGAGGGACGATGAATGAGTCTGTGTGTTCGTAAACACAACAAATACGACGGCAGTCCGACACCGAGGGAAGGAAAGCCGACCGTTAAGCTTATATGTCGCGGTAAGTTTTCTCCGCCTGCCAAGACGGGGGTCCCGCTAACGCCCGTCACTCATTCACTCAAAATTTATAGGCAGCCGCGGTCACCCGTAGATAATTTATACAAATAAAAATTGATATAATGAAGGGGCATGAGACGAGTATTGATGATATTTCTTAAACAAAGAAATTATACTAATTTTCGTTATTTTTATAATGCACGCAAGAGTATGTATACATGTTTCAGCGACGTGATAATAATATCTAATTTTGTCCTACTCCTTTATTACTATGATTATTTTTGAGACTAAAACTGTTACCGGTGATTATTTCTGAAAATAAAACTCTTGTCATAACAGTTAAGAAAGACCTAACATATGAGATGCATTGATGATTTAACCTGACTCTGCTTCAAGACGCTTGAGACCACATAGCGAGCGGCGCAGCCTAGGAAAATATCTTCGACCGAAAATGATAAGATTAAGATAAAAAGATGCGTTTTATCTATACTCACGTGACTAGAAATAATGCCGTATAAAATAAAAGTAATCTTTTTTTAATTTTTTTTCGCGGTAATCAAGACGAATATTCTTATATTTAAATAAAACAGAATATATCACTGAAAATACAAAAGAACTCGAAGAAAAAGAATTTATCAGCTTTTTTCTTTAACAGTTCTTTATTCCCGGAGCAACTACCCTCACATACACACACAAGACCCCTGAACTAAAATAAACTACCGCTTTACTAGCACTACCTGACGAACGCTTAAGCGGTAGCTCCGTTTAAGGTATCGTCTGGAACGCACCTCAAGCGTCTTCCATGAATCCTGTATAACGAATAAACAAGCAACCGTTTACTGAAGCCTGTTTGTGCTGTGACAGTATTGTTCCCTGGATAACAGCTACAATTATATTAAACTATTTATTTACAGTGTTATTATACTTTACGAGACCTTTAGTCTTGAGTATAATTGCCAAGACCAAGTCAGCGACGAATGCATCGTCCTCTATTCATGCCCGCTTATTTCCATCCCCCGCACTGTTTCCATACTCGGAGCATTATCATTCTTTCTTTCTTTCCTTTTTCTTCGACTATCACACACTTCCGCTGTCGTCTGGCGGGTCGTAAATGGGGAGAAATTTGGGTGGCCTAAAAAGACGTTGTCAAAGAACTGTCTCTGATTGTTTACAAATGTTGCTTCGGTGGAATTTTCGTTGCAGGATGAAGAGGAAGGGAAATTTACAGCAAGACAATATA
>JAYMFT010289273.1:0-23914 GCA_038088735.1 Panulirus argus | reverse complement strand
AAAATAAAAAAAAAAAAAAAAAAAAAAAAAAATTGGAGGATGCTTCATGACGACAATGCACCCTCCCATTGAGCTCTTGTAACTTGTGAATTTCTCAGCCGCAAAAGCACAGTGAGCCTACCACACCCGCTCTACTCACTAGATTTGGCACCTTGCGACTTCTTCCTCTTCCCGAAGATGAAGTTTCAGCTGAAGGGTCGCTGTTTTGACACCATGGAGGAGATCCAGCATGAATCACAGAAGTTGCTTGACACACTTCGAGAACAAGACTTCCAGAAAGCCTTCCAGCAGTGGCAATGGTGCTGAGAGCACTGTATGGCTGCCAAAGGGGACTAATTTGAAGGAGATGGTGCCCAACCTTGAATCAAGTAAGTGCTTTCTTGTACATAGGCCTAGTCTTGGAACTTTTTCATAGGCCCCTGTATATATGCTTCTAGAGAGCATGGACTCTACTTAGAAAAACTGAAAATGTACATGTACACCCCCATTTTTTCCTGGTAAGACATAGTACCTAGCCATTGGAAAGGTCAGTACAGATAAACTGGAAAAATTAAGAATTGAAACAGCTTAATCCCAATGAATTTGGACTGGAGATATACCTGTCTTTCAGAACCTAACAAACTCGGATTCAGAAGAGATGTGGAAAAACTTTCCATTCGCCTTTGAGAGGAGTTATTAACCAGCATCTTTGTAATATGATAAAAGATAAAAAAAGACAGGGAAGGTGGAATAAAAGTTGTATCTATCAACTTATTCACATATTTTTTAATGCTTCAGATACCAGCTCTTTATTAACCACATAATATATAAACATATATATATATATAATGTACATGAATATGTATCAGCCTAATAAATATGGACAACAAAATTATCAAAATACATAAAAATACAAAATAGAAATGTTAGTTATAAAACGTAATGTAATTATAAACATAAAACAAGCAACAGTATCAAGATTCACAAAATTCAAATCTCACAACTCTGCATTATGAAAGCTCATAAAGCATGGTATATCACAAAACACTCCAATGATACTGTCTTTGGGAATCATGAGCTCAAAATCCTAAAATCTATATAAGCATGAAAATATATCAGGCAAGTTTTTTAACACAACACAAAACTTAAGAAACTCATGCAAAGTAGATGTATTCCAGTAATACTTTCCAAAAACAATGACACTTGCATTACATCCAATTTGGGTGATTTTAGTAAAACGTGCCTTTAACTTCCCTTAATGTGAGTAAAGGTTCCATGTACGAGAACCATTTGCACTGAGTGTACACTAAAACTTTTCAGATGCAAAATAATGGATATTAATATGTTTTCCTTAAAGGTTTGTGGGAAAATGCAGACATGCCTAAAATATAGGCAGTTAGTCTAATGTGGATTGCAAAGTACTCTAGTTCACAGACACGACAGCAAATAATAGAAAGAGAAGTAATGTATCAAAAGGGATTGAGTGGCAACTGCCAATAACTTTACTGAAAATTAATAATATAAAACACTTTTAATACAAAAATTTTAAATCAGTGTTGCATAAAATATATCTGCTTACCTAAACATGGGGATGGGTTACAGGTTTATTTGGGCTAGGCATATCTTTGATGAAAGAGCTTATAGATCATTATCAAGATGAAAATGTTTAAGTAATTTCACACAGAATATGAACAATAATGAATGGTAAAAAAATTTTCTTTAATATTCATAGCACCTCTATAAGACACAAAAATATACAAATATCCATTATATATCATAATTCTCTCCAAACTGACAGAATTTTCTAAATAGAATCTTTGCACAAAATCCGACAATTACCATATTAAAGCTCTCATGCATCGGGTTTTAGTTGCAGAACAAACCCTACTGCTCATTAACTGTGGGGACATCATCTGTCTGGCAGCATGGTATCTATTTATCTATCTCTCTGTATCTCCGATGCCCTTTCCTTCCGGGAACTCCCTCAAGAAGGTTGGCCATGTCAAAAGAGTCTCTATAACTGGTGAACCCCAGTGCTTCTTCTTTGCCTTTTGTGCCTCATCCTTAACAGGCCATTGGCAAAGGGCAACTATCGCACAGTGTTTCAATCTTAAAAGTCAGACGACAATATTTGCCACTACAATCATCCCATGGCACTCATTGAGAGTGGAGGGATGCAACTTTTATTTGCTCTCCATGTCTTTATGAAAATTTTCCCTATTTCTGTTCTGGGTGATGCTTTTCCTCTACCAGTAGTTAAAACATGGGTCCTAAAGAAGTTGTCCCATGAAGAAAAGGCTCATACTTTTACTTGGAAGCAAGAAAATGTGTCTACAAATAAGATTTCATGATGAACTGGTGGGGTCAAGTTCATCTTTCATTCTTTTTTCTTCCCATTAACATCATACCTCCCCAAAAAGCTGAGGCTGGTCAACCTCAGAAGACTAACAAGGTGACTGATAACTTGATAAAGATGTGATATTGAAAAACCCATCCCTATCAGGTTACTTGTTGCCTTACTGGTCTTCGTAGTTCTAACAGACCCAAACCATTAGGGAGAGCTGACATTTTAAGGAAAAGAAAAAGTGTCTTGATGGTGAGCTCAGCCCTGCAATGCCTTTTGAAATTTTGCATGTGGACACATTTTCTTACTTCCTAGCAAGAATACCTGCCTTCTCTTGTCGGGACAACTTCTTAGAACCAGTAGTTAATTACTGATCGAGAAAAGATCACATAGAACAGAAATTGTGAAAATATCATTAAACACAAGGACAGTGACCTAAAATTGTTTCCCTCCACTCTCAGTACCACAAGGTAACTGAGGCTTCAAATCATGCCATCTGACTTCTGAGACTATACCACATTGCCAGACATGTCATATCCCAACCATAAGTGAGTAATATGATTTGTTCTTCAAATAAAACCTGATGCATGGATATCTCATTTTAAATGGTAATTGCTGAATGTTTTGCAGAGACTGTATTTGAAAGGATTCATAATACTAGTGATCCCTTACAACTACTACAATGCAGGAAGTTAGATGACTGCCCCAGAATTCTTACAAAGGCATTCATTCCCAGATGTGTTACTTAATATACTACCAATCACATTATATCTAATAAGCCATCTTATATTTTTCAACCAGTCACCCATATACTTTGAAAAGTTTTTCAACAATCAATAACAGTAACCCACAAGCACACCTCAACCACACAACCTTATTTAATATTTCTAATCCATCCTTAGCTCTTGTAACTACTACCATCTGCCTTACCAAAAATGCATCAATTATTCTTCCTATATCCATTCAATATGTTCACACTTCATTACTTCTTCCTTATCAACTATACCATGGGCATTTTCCTATTTTCTTGATGTTGTTTAAACCGTCCATAAAAGTAATTCAAATGAAGTTAACCAGCCCTCCTGTTGCATATCCATATTCTAAAATCAATAATATGGAGAATAACATTCTAATCTCATAACTGCTGCACCTCATGATTCCCTCATGGATATAATCATATGCTGTTAGCAAGTCCATGAATGTTATCATTGGTGCTCGTCATCAATCCTCTATCCGTAACAAATGTGTTTCATATTCAAAATTAGTAATCTATAAGTTGCAACTTGTATTTTACTGCTTCACATGCTGAATAAATATCAATTGGGCCACTATGAAAATAAAATAAGATGAACCATAACATTTTCTGGTCAGAATACTCTAAATTATAAAAGTACTGAGTATTTACATTAGTCTGGCTTGCATTCTTCCACCAATGGGTCACTCCAACAAGCAATATCAAGTGGTATGCCAAACTTAAAGTTTTTTCTTTTACATTGGAGGCTCCAGTCATGGACAAAAGTCCAAATCAAGGCCAGGCCTTAACAGAAATATTGAGAGCATTATGAAAGGGAAAAAGGAGAGACAAGGGAAAGCATCTATGAATTTTGGAGGAAGTGAAAAACCTGTAATTTAAAATGTCATTGGGAAAGACATGAGAGGATAGAGTTCCAATGCTTCAAGGTGCAGGGAAAGAAAGTTATCAAAACAGCCCACCTTTGAGTTGCCAACGGCCACTCAGTAATCATGTAATGCAGCAGCTTGCCAAGTACTGTGGGATCAAGCCAGTGATGGGGGAACACAAGCAAAAACCAAAGTAATATCTATAAAAGAGGAAAAGTGAACCAACATTGTGGTGTAGGGCAAGCCAGTCAAGTTTTGAAGCTAGCCAGGGAGAGTTTACAAGTCTGACCACTTTCAATTCAACTCTGTCAAGTAAAGATGCAGAGCTAGAAATGTTCCAAATGTGAAACAAGTACTCCATACAAGAACATATCAATCTTTTGCATTAACTATAATCTACACTATATTATAGTTTTAATTTTTTCTATCTTTAGTCATCTTATGTTTCAGATAACGATTCCTTTTCCACTTGAGATATCTTATTTACTTTGGATGCTCTAGAGCAGTGTTGTCCAAACTGGGGTATGTGTACCCCTGGGGGTACACAGCATTGTTAAAAGGTGTACATGAGAAGATAATGATTTTGATTTCTTAAACTGTATCACATACAGGTCATTCCGCATTTTTGATCAGTAATCTTACTGAGCATGTGCATGCGTGCACAGGTGATTGTTTAAGAGCGTAGAATAACTGAATAACCACAACACACACAATTTCCAACTTAAGTGAATGACAAGAGAACAGAGTAAGAATCAAATAAACGAGAAAGAAATTGAGGAGAGATGAGAGTAGGGGGAAGGGAGAGAAAACTGGACAGGAGGAATACAGGAACAGTGCAGAACACCTCGCTCCAGTCACGCTTGCTCAGTTTCGTCTTAGAAGTGAAAGTGGGAACATCTCTTTTTCAAATTCACATGTAAGCTTACAGACAAAGTTATTTCTTTAACAACACAAAATATGGATAGATGGTTAAAATGTGATTGCTGTAGCAGCTGCAGCAGCAATGCAAGAGAAAGAAATCAAGCAACTATGAAGAAAAAGAAAACAGATCAATCAAAATATCAGCAATATAAGGAAGATTATATGCTTTTTGGATTTACTTCTACAAATTTTAATCCTCCGGAATCTTTGTGCTTCTTTTGTTGGGGGAGGTTGGTCAACAGAAGTATGAAACCAGCTAACCTCCAACGTCACTTTAACACAAAACATCAGTATCATGTTGGTAAACTGGCAGACTCTTTTGAAAGAAAACTTTCTGATTTTAAGTGCTTCCAGACAGCAATTAAGAAAGCCTCCACAACATCAAGCAAAGCTCTGGAAACATCCTTAGCTGTATCTTTATTTGTTGCTAAAGCTACAAAGTCATTAAATATAGCTGAAGAACTGACACTGCCAGCTGCAGTTGTGATGGATGAAAAAAAAGCTAGATAAAAAGGCAGCTGACCATCTACAGGCTGTTCCTTGTTACACCAAACTGTTTCTCGAAGGGTAAATGTAATAAGTACAGATATCATTGATCAAGTTTTGAATAAACTGTAGACAAGCCAGTCTTTTTCACTTCAATTTGATGAATCAACTGATGTCAGTGGACAGGATCAACTTGTTTCATTTGTGAGATACACTGATGGAGATTATGTAAATGAACATGTACTTTTTTTGCAAAAAAATTAGAACACACAGCTGGGGAAGTCGTTTTCATTGTCATTAATTAATTCTTCTCTGAACAAGCTTAGTTGGAAATCCTGCATCCATGACTGGGAAAGTGAAGGGACTCGTTGCATGGATTAAGAAAGAAAATCCTGATGTGTAGTGGACTCATTGCATCATTCACAAAGAATCATTAGCATCCAAAAAAATGAGTTCAGAGTTGCAGGGGATACTGAATGATGACGTCAAAGTAATCAAGTTTATAAAGTCAAGGCCACTTATGCTAGCCTGTTTCACAAACTGTGCAAAACCATGGGGTCTGAGCACACAAAGGTGCACTGGCAGTCGGGAGGGAGGATAATCGCCAGGTTGTTCAAGTTGCGAGATGAGGTAGGCTTCTTTTTGTCAGAACATGGATCTTCTTTTGCCACATCTTTTGAAAACACTACTTGGCTTGCACAACTGGCATATCCTGCAAACATATCTAGCAAACTGAATAAGTTAAATTTGTCTCTGCAGGACAATGATACAAAAATCTCAACTTATACGATAAAGTTAGTGGTTTTCAAAAGAAAATTGAATTATGGAAGGAGATATGCTCAGGGGGAGATTTTACATTTTTTTTTTTGTCAGATGCTTATTTTCCCTGTAATAATGATGAGAGAGAGACTGTGAAACCAGTTATTGTGGAACATTTAACCAACCTTATCCGTGCTTTTAAATCATACTTTCCTGGATTGGGTTAGAAATCCATCCCTCCTATCTGAAAATGATATGAAAAAGCTTCCTATTTGCCTTTTGGAAGCACTGATAGAAGTGTGTTTAGTCTGTGGCCTTGAACTGATATTTGAAAGCTCAATCCTCACTTTGCTTTAGAGCTGTGTAAAGAAGGAGCACCCTGACCTTCGAAAAAAGGCTTTGGAAAACCTTCTGCCCTTTGGGTCTACCTACCTTTGTGAAGAATCTTTCTCTACAAAGAGCATTATCAAGTCAAAACAGAGAAACGACCTAAATGTAAACCCAGAACAAAGCCTGATCACTGCAGGAACCTCTCTACCGCCCAGAATGGCAAAAATAATCAAAGAACTTCAACCTCACATTTGACATTGAGCTGTAAGTAATTTTCAAGTCTTTTTATGTTATTTTGTTAGTCTTTTTCCTTTAGTATACTGAATAATAAATTATTGTCCAGCAATCAAATCAGGCGAACTTTTAATATAATATGCAATGTTCCTCCAAATATTAAGTTTAATCAGTCATGGGGGTACTTAATGGTTGAAGAAGGTAACCAGGGGTACAACTGGCAAAAAAGTTTGAACAACACTGCTCTAGTGCATTTGTACTGTTTAAATTTCATAGGGATGAGAGACCAACTTTTTCATTTCTAAAATACCAAAAGAATCATAGATTTAGTCTTAAATGCTGTAACAGCTGCATTGACATTTATTTTCTTCATACAAATATAATCTTGTATCTGGGTCTCCAGTAATCTATCATCTTCAAAACTGCAGGAATAAGGGTATCACAAAAAATTCTAGAAAAGCCAGATTGCTTCATGCACAAAATAAGGCTTACCAGATAACAATAAAGGAAAGAGAGACTGTCGTACTTAACTTTTCAGAGTTAATGCAGACTGATTAATGAAAATATTGCAAAATACCCATGGTATCCATTACTGGCCTGCACTCTAAACCAAAGACAGTTAGGGACATGATTATTCATCTATGCCACTATTATAGGGAGAACCACATTCTCTACTCCCTGAGGGTTTAACCTCATTTGGAGAAAGTCTTAAATTTATACTGTTACTGTTAAATATTCATTTTCATATCAATACCTTTAATATCAGCTGCAACCTTAAATATACATAAACAAATAATCTTATGCTCAAAAAATACTGCAATCTATCATTATCCATTTTCACTTCGCTGATTCATATTAAGATAACCTGGCTGATAAATCAACTTTTATCACTGAATATAAAATTAGCTAAAAAAGAAACTACTGATACAGAAAAAACTGAGAGAAAGTAGTGTAAGTAAAAACCATAAAAGCATTGTACTACACTTCCTTAAAATGCAGAGCCTTAATATAATAAAAATGTAATACATTAATCACAAAAAATTCTTATCCATCTTGATACCTGGAATTTCTTATCTTTCTAAAGACACTAACTTATGTTTGCAAAGAATACAACACTTAAGTGCATTAAAATACACAATTACCCTCACTATATTCTCAAAAATTCAATCAATATACAGTGCAAATTTAATGTGGAACTAGACCCGTATGAAGAAAGCATTTCCTGGGTTAAATCTGACAAGGAACTTTTAAGAAAGTGTACAAAATGGATTCTAAATCCATTACTGGATGAAAAAATCAACTATAATGATACTTGTAGTTAATAACAAAAACATGCATGTAATGTCATTTGCTATGCAACTGTAAATGTAACCCTTTCAATGCACAACTCATTTTTTCGGTCTTCCTCACTGCACAAAAACATCTTTATCTTAATCATGAAAAAAGAACACATAAAATATAAAACATTTTCTTCAAATGAATTAAGAAGTAATCATTCCTAGTTTAGAAAAACAAATTATTTATGAGCATGGTTAATCTTACTTACACAAGTTATATTCACTTACATTTTGTAACTAATTTACTTGTGTATGAATTGGTGCATAAAAACAATCAAAAATCAAAGAATTTTTCTTACAAATTAGGAGTTACAGATTCGTAGGTTAAGAAAACACATTATTTACCAAACTGGCAGTAGGGGTATGGTGGTGGGCACTTATGGGTGGCAGTGGGAGCTACAGACATGGATAGTCCTTAGAAATGGCTCACAGCCACCCACTATTACACTAGAGGGATACTGAACCCTCTATTCAGCTTCAAAGCCTCATCATTTGTTTGAGTTACCATCTAGGGCTAGCTAACAGAGCCTAAAATGTGCATAGAATTCAACTTCATTTGGGAAATTAAGTTTTTTAATTGAAAATCATAGCAATCTTCTACCTAACACTTGGCTGATATTCACAGCATTGAAAGGGTTAACACTGAACTCAGATCTGTCTGGTCAAAAAAAAAAAAAAAAAAAAAAAAATCTGTGGGGTCACTGGAACTAGTGCATGATATAAGAAGTCATGTCAATTTAATCCTAATGAGGTATACTACATAAAAATAATGTGCTAACTGTCATCCAATCAGATTGTAGCAACCTCAGTTCATGCTCTGTGTGGCTCCAGCTAAATGTAAGGGTGATCATTAGTACAAAGTGTTTACATGCCAAATTTTAAAGAAATTGGATTTGATTTACTGGATTTATCATGTAAACATTGTCAACTTTGATTTGCTAGATCTATGAAATAAATGCTGTCACCCTACAACATGAGCTTATCAATAATAAGACACCATGTCAAATTTCATTATGAAACATTATTAGCACATCTGTTGTTCTGATCCCTTGTGCAAAGCAATGCTCAACATTTAAACCCTTTTTGAACATCCAATAGCAGCCAACATATCAAATCTGATGCATACTAACCAATACTACGTAAAGTGTTACATACACTGTGTTGCCAAATCAGATTACAGCAACTTCATTTCAACATGCTAGGTGTGGTTCCATTTTAAAAATCAAATTAGAGACTGAAATACTAAGTCAATATGGATGCAAAAGGGACAGAAAGAAAAAGTCAAAACCTGGAGATGAGAAACAATGGCAGCAGTGTAGTAACAACAGTATTATTAAAAACAGAAACAGCAGCAGCAGCACTGGAATAGGCAGAGCAGCAGTGGAGGTGGAAGCAGCAGCAATTGTGTGATGGAAGTGATGCAGGTACTGGTAACAGAGATAGAGGCAATGGTGATGATGGGGCTAATTCACCAACATCAAAGAAGAGGTTGGTTCACAACTGATATATAACAGGGCATCTGGCTAAACAGCATGTGTCTGCACTTGAATTAAAGTACTATCAACAGAGGAGGTTTTGAACAATTTCATGCATAACTAAAACTCAAAACATACCTTTAGTGATCCTTAGCATCAGCTGAACAACCATCGATAAACCTGGAATAAACTGACTTTACCATCCCATTTAAGATCACTGCCCACAATTTTGTAAGCCCTAGTCTAGAAAAAAAGTGTAGAAACCCTTTAACACAAGTGTCCTCATCACTAGCATACAATGAAGTGTTTAAAATGAAAAATGTTACAAATTTTCCAGGATAAACATGGATAAGGTATATTGATTATTGTTCCAGGATACTCAATCTAGCTTTGGAACTTGAGCTTAATCCTGCAATCCTCCTCACTGAAAATACTATCAAAATGGCATACCTTTGTCAGCTGTGTATATATACAGCCAACTCCTGAACTCAAAGATGATACAATGAAGCTATATACCATATTTGATGAAAATCATATCAAATGGTGGTTATTGCTGTAACAAAAAGTGTTACAACTGGACGGAATGGTGGACGGACAGAATGACAGATGGAGCCTCCCCTCCCTTACTATGACATCTTCCACCCTGTCAGCCAACAATTAAACTAGCATTCATCAAATAAGCCACTAATACAACAAAGTGGGGTGGTAGTTAGAAAAATTCTGTTAAAAGTGACCATCTACTCCAAATGAAAAAGAACCTCTTCTTTAAAAGTATGTTTTCTCTTTTTTTCTGTATACAATAGTCACTTCCAATATATGGTGCTTGCATCAGCAAGGTGGAGAGGAAAAGGTAATTTGTTCACCTAAGAATGAAAGAAAAATAAATAATCATGATACAGCAAAGAGTATACATACTATCATCCTTCATGGACTTCCAAATGATGGAATATCAGGACATTTGAAGTCAAACTGCTTATATAAAATTCAGTTAAACACAAGAGTACATACAAAGATCCTCCTGGTAACATAAAGAAAAGGTGGAAGAACAGAAACAAAAAAATATATAAATTGTCAATTAATGCCATGTTAAAGGCAGAAGTAAAGTTTCCTTAGAATGAAATGCATAAAAACTTACCTTCTTAACATTCCAGACCCTAATATGATCATTCTTATAAAGTCACCACCAAGAACTCATACCACAAGACTAAAGCTGACAAATTTTTCCTAAGAGTAGCTGAAACGACAGCAGCGACATGGAATTATACCACCTTCATATAATGACTTCATCTATACAACATTTTCATAGTACCAAGATTGTTTTGACAATACTCACAAAAGGGAAATTTATGGATTTAGAAAAAGATGAATTTGAATGAGAAGTTTGGAATTAGACATGATTTTGAAGACTTTCTTGGACTTCTTCATCAAGAACAAGTCACAGACTGGGTAGGAAACATGGAACAACTACAGTTCTTGAAATCTGCCTACTTAGGAATTCAATTATCCTTTCCATTTGTAAAGAGGCCATGTAAACCTAACACCATATGCTGCAAAGAGGTAGCTGGCTGAGTAGCTCTGTCAGAATTTTCACTTCCCAGAACTCTGCTACCTCAAGCAATCCACTCACACAAATTAAGCAAACCTGAAGGTGGAATACAATGAAGGGGTTGAATGTAGTCTGATTCTCATATCAGGACTTTTTGTGATAGACATTAGATGTAAACATGACATACAAAAAAATATCAAATTTAGGATATGGATAATATGCATTCTAATAATATATAAAGGTTACCCTTGAAAGGAAATGAAACCCTGTAGAACAAGCTGAAATGCAAACACCATCATCACATGACTTATTCTCCAAATAAGTTACAGATTCTTTCATTGAATGCATATGAAAAAAGGAACAAGTCACAAGAAATTGTAATAGGAGAGATGGACTGATAGTAATCTACAACCTAAGCTGATATCTCCTCCGATTCCATTACAGGTTAATACATGATTATCAAAATCTTTCCACACACAGAAGAACAGTAAAGTTTACAAAACCAAAAAAGAATCTTAACTCCCTCCAGGATGTAATAAGACAAATTAACCTAAAAATGGATCGAGCTAAAGATACAAAAATTATCTTGATGAGGAAAGGTAAGAAATGCTACACTGTAACCAGTCCTGAGGAATCTTCAAAGACAAATAGTAGATGTAACTGCATGATTGTAACTGGACATTCACTCAAACTCTCAAATGCTCCTCATTTTCTATCAACTATAAATGTAATAATTTGCATACCTCTACATTTGCACCAATTATTTCACTTTACACGCATGCTTCATGTTACTTTGTATCACAACAGTTCTTTCTATCCTCTTTCCTGTTCCCAAAATCACATTGCAAATACTAACCTTTATCGTTTGTGCTCTTCTAACCAACCTACAAGACACCAGCTTTGCATCTAAATGCCCCTCATCACATCTACACACCCATGATAATCCTTCAGCATGCTCCACATTCATTTTCTGCTCATCATCTATCTATTATCATTACTCTATTCCCATTATAATGAGCAGAATCAGGTAAATACAGCCTCTGCAACAAGAATCTCACACATCCTCATCCCAAATTCAGTTTAAACTGAAACATGGATTTCCACATTTATAAAACTGCTTCTTATTTTTTACTTTATACACCAAGTTAATTTGTCAGCAGAAACCAAAATCTCTAATCTGATCACCTGCATACACAAATACCTTTCATTGCCCACAGCCCCAGTCGCTCCTCTTAACATTCATCTTTTATTCTATAAGCTTGCCAACTGCTATCTTTTTCATAACTCTGTAACATAAAACAAACATGCACAACATCATGTAACATTCTTTAATCCATACATCTAAACCATGAAGGAGACTGAAGACCAGACTGATAGAAGCTCCTTCATATATGAATAAACATTAAAAAACAGTTCTCTCCAAAGGTTCCTTCAGAGCACAGAGTGGCAAGTAAATCACTATATCTCATGAAACTGCAATGAAAGTACAAAATGCATGATAGTATCTAATACTGTCCATGACATACAACTATGTAACAACTAAACTATGCAGCACAAGATGATATATTTCACTGTCCTACATGAACGTGTAGAGTAATACATATCAAACAATAAGTTGCAATCACACTCAGTTTACTAAATATTATGTATTTTGACCAACTTGCCTGACATCTAGCATGTGTTTGTAAACAACTGACAATTTCATATCAGTTCCATTACAAGTTAATTTCTTGCCTTCATTTGTAATTTTCTGTGGAAGGTTAACATAACCTTTCATTACACTTTCAAAACATAAACATTACAAAATTCAGCAAGGTATTCTTTTTTATCAGTTATGCTACTTCAATAATTCATAACACTCATATCTTCAATTCACAATATAGTTTTTAAATCAATTTACATACTTACAGCCAAATGGCTATTTGTGATGCAGTACAGCAGGGTTACATAGGCATACAGAAATCTAAAGGATTATTGTAATTGGAATTCATTTGCTCTTGCAAGAATGTATCAATCCAACCATCAAAAACCTCTTCTTCATATGCCTCAAAACAATATATTTTTGTTATTCTAGAAGTCAAAATTACATAAAGCTTAGTATTTTCTGATTTATTTACAGTCTAATGCAATCTTTTCCTTTTCTATTCTAATATTCTCAAAACTTTATCCCACATTTGGTAAAAGAGTTATCTTACAAATTTCATATTTAATGAAACATTAATTGTTTATTTGACAAATAACCTAGAGCTTTCTCATAACCATTGCAACAGTTTTGCACAATTGTACATACATCTGTCAAATATATAATCATCTGAGCTGTAAATGTCATGAATTTACAACATAACAACCTTGTATCACATCAAACACTATCACTCCTAATAACCATGCATAACTTTTTATCATGTTATACTACAGAAGCTGTGATGAACATCTAAATAAACATACAACACGCATGTCAGAGATGTGCTGGAATAGCACTGTGAGTCACTTTCAATTTGATGAATCAAAATCTTGTTTGTCCTGTATTTCACTTAGCACTGACATCAAGGATTACTTTGCATGTCTAACAAAATGCCATAAGAATAAACTAGATACATTTCTCTCTCTAATGTGACTCACTCATGACCCATCATAAACATCCATTTTTCCTAATCACAGTATAGTTGACCTAGGAAATGATGTCATCATGTCCAGAAACTTTCAAGTGGAATGTGGTATCTGGCAACTAACAAACTCACTTTATTTTCACTTTTATTTCTAAAGGTGGAACACAATTTTAAGAAACAGTAACAGAAATCAATTAATAAATGCTAAAACATTTGTCATATGAATAATCTAAGAACAAATCATGCAGTTAAAACTTTATTTTCAAGCATCAGGTAGAAGTACGAGGTACGAGCATTAGATAGTAGTAGTCATTAGGAACATTAGGTAGGAGCCTCTGAGAACACTGAGCTAGAATTGCTCTCTGCCAGTGGCCTGTTAAGAGTGAGGCACTAAAGGCTAAGAAGCGGCACTGGAGTTCTTTAGTTATGGAAACTCTGTTGCCGTGGCCACCACTTTGAGGAAGTTCCAATA
The DNA here is from genome assembly GCA_038088735.1 of Panulirus argus. Classification (NCBI taxonomy): domain Eukaryota; kingdom Metazoa; phylum Arthropoda; class Malacostraca; order Decapoda; family Palinuridae; genus Panulirus; species Panulirus argus. Next base: position 9,805 of record JAYMFT010289273.1, on the reverse strand, counting down.
GGAACAGGGGTCAGAGATATATATAGATAGATACAATAAAATGATATACCAGATTATCATATTGGGACATTTAGGAATAATTTGTAGAGTTAAAATCAGACATGAAAATGAATAAGTATACATTAATTGTGCTTAGCTGAAAAGAATATCGAATAAAAAATTTGAATTGAAGTAATATTCATACTCACAACATTCATGCCATCTCTAATCTGAATATGCAAGACAATTAATTTCTGTATTCACAGTCTCAGAGGACGATGACGTAAGGTGGGAAAACAAATGTCAAATGAATAATTACTAACTTCCATGAATGCTTATTCAACTGATAATTATTTTAGAGCAACAAATGCCTTTCATATTGTTCTAAAAGTAAAACAATTTCCAAACAAGGAAATTAGCTTTATGCATCACATTCTGCACCTAGAAGCAAGTGTTGTTGGCTTGAGTTGCTGTAACATCTCAGGCTGTCTGTCCTTTCATTTTTGGCAAACATCTTCACTTTTAAAGCATGTGCTTGGGTTGCAGCTCTTTTAATTCTACTACCCAAATGAAAGTGTTTTACCAGCAAAAATATGAGTGAATGCCAGAAAAAGGCATGTAGCCCACTGGGCACTAACTTGGTACTCACTCAGGTCCCATCCATACACCACCCGTAAGATGAGATTGGATGAACCACACTGAAAACAAGAGACGTCACTTCCTTTGCAATTTGTACAATAAATAAAAACAATAAAGATTCTTCAAACGATATAAAAGCTTCTAAATAGGGGAGTTACTTCTTTCAACAGCATCAACAGCAGTTTAATATTTGGAAAACTGCAAAATGGGACCACAACATCACAGGTAAATTCATGAATTTAAAGTGAAAAGATTTTTTCTGAGAGTAAAACATGACACATATACTTGAATGAAACATTCAATAATAATGCATACACCAAAAATTATTGCTCAGTGTTAATGAGAAATGTTATCACACCTTGGATATACATCTTTTGACATCAGGTATATGTCACATTAATTCACATGAACATAATCCTAAGTAAGTGTTTAAAAAATCAGTATAATGGTTAAACTAATGCTTGTTCATCAATATTCTTGGTTTACGGTCTATCCAGAACAAAAATACCTGGAAAAATGAGAGAAAATGGAGCAACCTGAGAGTTGGACAACCTGAATAATCCAATATCCAGTTCATCATCAAGAAAGTCTGAGCTAAAGTCTCTAACTCAATATGCAGATAGTAGATTTTTGCTATACCTATGAGAGTATTACATAGGCATAAAAAAGGCCTCTTTACAGAAGTCCCAGAAATGGATCAAGTTAACAACAATATATCTCTTAAAGAAAATTTCATTAGGAATAAAATAATGACAATAAATGAAATCTAGTTCTGAAACCTGAAGTGAGGAATCAGTGTATACATTTTTTGATATGTGCACTATTTCAGCAACATTCTATAGCACAGGAATATTTAGGACAATTTATGATGAAACTGCCGTAGAGAAGAAAATGCTATGTAGCCACCAGTCTCTAAGGTGCCTATATTCCCTGGAGCTGGATATAACAAGAAATCAAAATTTCTAAACCCAGAGATCCTTTCAATCAAATATAAACAAGAATAAAAGTTTCTTGTTATTGGTTGCATGGCACTTAAAGAAATTCTTAACATACAGCAGTCTTTTCTTGAAATACTAATCAAACACTAACAAAAAAAATATCATAAGAACTTTTCTATTTCCATAATGTGGAATTCAGTAAAAAATTTCCTTTTTTTAGTTTGGTACAATAAGTACCCACTCTCAAGATTAAATCAACTTAACCTGTTATACCCTATCCTAACTAAAGACCTCTAATGTAACAAATCTAACCTATACTGAAGATTACATTTTCAGATATGGGGTCCCTTCTCCCAAAGCAAACCTTTTAAGTAATCAATGATAAAAAAAAAAATAAAACCTAAAAATTATGAGTACAGTGGTTCAAATTTTGACATGATGAATACATACTTAATATTAAGACAACTCATATTTTTTCAATTCTAATGATCCTCAAACAGAACATGAGATGAAGTTTAATAATGGTACACACATTCTGACTTTCTTTTCTTCACATTCTTAACAAACAATCCATTTATAACAATATTAGAAAGGAAGTCTCACAGAGAAGTAACTAAATTATAAGACTACAGCTATGAGTATCACATTGTAATGTCATGTTAAAATCATACACATACACAAAGTTGATAATATACATGTACAGTATCATAAAATCACTTTTCATGATACTAAAATCTATTTTTGTTACTTACACTAACGTCAAATAAAAGACACTGGAAAAAAATTATCTAGCAGCCCGCTGCTGTGAATGCACTGCTTTCAAAGCTGGAGCATAACTTCGAAGGCAACTCATGAAGTCGGTCATAGCATGGGTTAGTGCCTGATCAATGACATACTGTGGAATCCAGCCTTTGAGATCAGTATCCAGAAGCCAATGAAAAGAACATTTCTTTGGAGCTTCCTCATCCGGCTGGAACACCCAACATCCAGGGCCATTTTCTCCCCTACAAAGAAGCAAAGAAAAGTAGAAGGAAACTTTCAAGAAGCATCAATAAATTTTAAGGTTAAAGTGCTTTTCATAGTTTTAATGCCGCAACAGCCAGGACTTCATATAATGTAAGGTACAGATAAAACTGAAACAAATCAAATAACCATGGCGACATCACACAACCCTTCACCTGAAACCACTCATCTTCCTCTTGCCCTACTTGCACATATTTTACTTTCTTGATAAAAACTCCTCACTGCTTATAACAGTTTTCCTCCCACACCACATATTCATAAACTCAAAGCATCTCTATCAACCCTAACATATACTTTCTCCAGATCCATAAATTCCACATAAATATCCCTCTGTTTCTCTAAATATTTCTCAAACACATTCTTCAAAACAAATACTTGATCCACAATTCCTCTGCCATTCTTTAAAATGCAATGTTCTTCCTGAGTTTGATGCTCTGTGTATACCACTACCCTCTTAATCACCACTCTCCAATACAATTTATCACGTACATTCAACAAAATCATACCTTTGTAATTCGAACACTCACCTTTGTCTCCCTTGCCTTTACACAATGACACTATACATACATTCAGCTAATCCCCAGGCACCTCACCATGATCCAGGCATACAATGAAAATCCTAACTTACTAATCAATAACACAGTTACCCACTTTCTTAAGAAATTCAACTGCAATACCAACCACCCTAGATGCCTTACCACATTTCATCTGGTCTCTTCACCAAACCACTTGCCATGAATCTCTCATTTTGCATACCTCCCCAACCCAAACACCCTACATCTGCCATCCTATCTTCAAGCACATTCATTAATTCTTCAAAGTACTCACTATGTCTCCTCTTCACTTCATCATCGCCTGTTACTACTTTCCCATTTGCTCCCTTCACCACTGTTCCCATCTGTTCTCTTGTTTTTTTCACACTATTTACCTCCTTCCAAAACATCTTATTTTCCCTAAAGTTTGCTGATACTCACCCACCACAACTCTCATTTGACCTCTTTTTCAACCACTGCACCTTCCTAATGACCTTTTGTCACTTTCATGTGTCTCTCATCATTCACACCTCTCTTTCAGTAGCAAATTTACTTTGTCACCCAACCCTCATTACTCTCTCTCACCTGCCCTAAATAACCCCCATCCCTCACCCACTCCCCTATCTTCATTAACTCTAACCTTTTGCTAGTATGCTGGCAAATATTAGAAAAGCATTCAGTCAAAAGACATCTTGAGCAAAATACTTAAAGTGAAAGAAGAAGAATGTAGAATTCAATCCAAGCTCCACAGGTGTGAAGCCTAAATGTTCAAGGAAGAAAGGTTATAAGAAGAGGGAACAATACGAGGAGGAAAAAAATCCATAGAACAGCTGTCTAAGAGAAGCAGGAGGTAGCATAACAGTTAATACTCAAGTAGTCTCTACACAGAGAGTGTGGGAAGCATCAGCCAGATGAATGTCTGCTCCAATCCCTGGGGGCAGGGACACGTGAAGATAACTTACGAGAACAGTGACCAAAATAATACCTGTAGAACAAAGAGACAGCAGCAACACTGCAGCATACAGAAAGGGTTGACTGAAGAAAGAGGTGGAAGAAGAACCACCCCAGATGTGTAAGCAGCACTCCATACCAGGGAATATGAAACTGCTGTATATATAAAATAGCAGCTCACAAGAGATATTTATATAGAAATTATGGTATCTATACAGCAATCCAAGTTTCAGGGAAGGTTATGTGGAGTTGGACGGAGTGAAGGTTATGGTACCTTATTATAAGGTTGAACAGTGTTGTTTTGATATCTAACGGAGAGAAACATATGATTCTTGGGGATATAGGGAGAAATTTCATTTTATCACTGTAATTAAGTTACTGTTTCCCCATTCTGCAATGTTGCACAGGTCTCAACTGACAGAGGAAATATGTCCAGCATGAGAGAGAGAATCAGCATTAAATGGAAGAGGGGAGGGATATTAAGCTGAAGTGCATAAAAGGGAATCTTCATATAAATCAACAGGGATAAAAGCAGAGGAGACAAGATGGTTTTCTGAGAGAAGAAAGAGAAAAGGAAATATGATGCCACTGATGATAGACTGGGAGGGACGAAACCACTCCACAAAGGACCATTGTAATGGAAAAGCCAGAGAGGAAAACTATACATTATGGTACAAGGAGACAGAGAAAAACCAAAGAAAGGTAGTTTAGAAAGTATTGTCTTATGCCACTTCTGCAGGGGATAGAGTGCACTGGAGTAATGTGGTATAAAGGAGGGCAACATGCTGTCAATAGATTGAACCAGGGCACATGAAGTGATTAGGGGAAACCACGGATAGGCCTGTGGAGCCTGGTGGTAGATAGGTGGGTCTGGTTTCAGTGCATTATACATGAGAGCTAGAATGTCAGCAAATGGGGCTGTTCTTCACCTGTTCCTTGTGCTACCTTGCTAGCATAGGAAACAGTGAACAAGTGTGAAAAATATTATCACTTTTTATTATTTTTATGTAATTCCAGGACCCCTCTCATGGAGCTTCTGCAGCTTTAAGGCTGAGTTCCACATGGAAGGAGGATAAGGTTGACTCTTATCATCTTTAAGTTGTACTCTGCATCCACTGATGATAGTTTCACTAAATGTGATTTCTTGCTTATGGTGTTTCCACTTTCAAGCAAAAACCTAGAACAACCTCCATGAAGCTACATTTCTATCTATCTATGAATATATCTCTGACACCTATTACCTTTGGAAACTCCCTCAAGGAGGTGGCCATGGCAAAAGAGTCTCCTTAACTGATGAACTCCAAAGCCACTTCTTAGCCTTTTAGTGCCTCACCCTTAACAGGCCACTGGCAGAAGGTAAAGCTAGCGCAGTGTTTCCAGAGGCTCATACCTAATGTTCCTACCGACTACCTCCACCTGATGTTCCAACCAACTGATTCTACCTACTGCTCACACCTAAATGTACCTACTTACTACTTCTGCCTAACACTCCAATCTAATGTTCCAATCTACTGCTTCTACCTACTGCCTATCCATTACTCCTACTGTTTTACCAAAAGGCATGGGCAGCACATGGCACACACTGCAGGAAAATCTAGAATTATGAAAAATAAGTTTTGTGAGTTATGTGTTGTCAAGTGTTATGTGCGACAAGAAATCATATGTTTGTGGACAAAATGCCAGTAATCCCAGTGTGGGTGAAGCAAAAAGAAAAGACAGAATAGTGCAACATGACAACCACTGAAGTGCTGGCTGACTATGCACCTGTCACTGACCCACCTGATACCAATGCCAGAGTACTGGTACTGTACTTCCCTGGTAGGTGGCTGCCTGCTTACTACTACCTACATGAACACAGAAAGCATGTTGAATATGAAAGTGTATAAAGAAATTATGAATTATGTGCTCCAAAATTTCCTTTCAAATTGTCAGTATAAAAGTAAAACCCTGAATCTGCTAATACAATGGGGTGGGTTTCCATTAACTTACCGGACAATGTTCTTCTGAGGTGGTTCATCCTTGCAGATAATAGAAATAACAGCACACACCCAGCTATCATCAATCTTCTTCCAATGCCGCACACACACAAAATCTCTAGCACTGACAATACCTTTAGGGCCTTCTGCTGCTACCTGGTACACCACATCAGTGCAATTGTCTATTTTCTGTGGAGGCAAAAGCATGATCATAGGACTATCTTAATCATCAACATAATAAAGAAGCATGGTATATCTACATAGTCTATATATATTCAATTTACTCCTTCCCTTATGTAGAGCATTGGCGAACACAGAAAAATCTTGTTCACACAAAGCGACTTAACATTCTGTTACATTTAATGAGACCCAACACCACAGCTGAAAAGAACAGAAATTTTGTGTGCTGATTTCACTTTGATAAAAACTAACTTTTAATGCAACTTCTAGCGTAGATGAGCTACAGAGGCACTTGTAACCAAAGCGACACTTCCAGGAATGGACAGGTATCATTTGGTAATGAAACTACTGAAGTAAAGTGGTTATTTTATTTCCAATTGGTAATGAAACTACTTGAGTACAGTGGCTATTCTATTTCCAACTGGTAATGAAACTACTTAAGTAAAGTGGTTATTTTACTTCCAAGAGACTAACTTTTTAATTCAAACAATAAAACTTCAAAAACCTGCTCATCTACTAAGAAACCAGTGTTTGCATATTCATTTTAATCCTTACTTTGCAGTTATGAGAAAACATGTCTCCCATTGTTTGCACAAAAGCACATTGGAAAAAAAAAATCATATCCTTAAGAAATTAAAGACGTGCATGCCAAACTATGAAAAATGGGGAAACAAATCCTTCATCCACTTATATTTTGCCATGGTGGAAAGCTGAAGTTAGCATCTGGAGGCCACTGAGCTAGGTCTCAGTGTGTAGCAAGGGAGGAGGGAGAAGAAAGAAGAGGAATCCATGCATACAAGAAAAAAGGAAGGAAGAAAGAGTGTGAGGAATACTGAATTTGGTGTGAGGTTTTTTAAAGAGTGAATGGAACTCCTGTCTCATGTGATGCACATCAAACTGACTATGTACCAACATCATCCAATGTATGTCGCAGTTAGGGTTCAAATATAATAATAGGATAAATGAAATATACAGAGTAAACAAGTTTATCTAAGAATTACTATAGAATTTGTGCTTAACTAACATTATTCTTTGCATCAGACTTCCCTTGTGCCCCATCTGTACCATAGGATGTAAATGGTACCAAGAGATGGCAACATGTTTGAGTTCTGTTTTTGACCTCCAACCTTCAAGCTGTAACTATACAAATCTTGCCCCATTTGGTTCATCTTACCACACTCTCATAAATGTATCTATTTAAACTATGCCTCCCCTTCCACCAGCTCCTACAAAATGTAAATATTAGCACCTCAACAAAGCTGACTGGAATGAATTACAGAAATTCTTTTCTGACTTTCCTTAGGTAAATTACGGTCTCTTGTGTGTTGATGTTTCTGTCTCTGCCAAATGCATAGCTGAGGTTACTGTTGGGGGAATGGAAGCACTTATCCCCTCTTCTTCCAATCCATGGTTCAGTTGTTCCCGTTCTGAGGTTATTCAGGCAACTGATTAGGCATATCAGGCTTGTAAAAATTCTCCTTCCTCCCACTCCCATTTAACATCTACAACTGCCCATAATCACTGCAAGTACGTTAATCGTAAGGCAAAGTGTTCCTAGGCAAAGTGTTCCTTTATCCAAAAGAAGTGTGATAACTTCTCGTAATTCAATGACAGGTCTTTCTGGTCTTTAGCTACGGACATTATCAACAATTTCTGTCTCTGTACCTTTCCTTCATTTTTCCATTCAGATGGTACTATAGCTGTCTCATCCATAGACAAAGTAACCCTCTCTGGTTCTCATTTCTCCTTTAACTCTGCCTTGGATGGTTTTGACATTCCTTGACCCCCTGATGCTCCTCTTACAAATCCTGTGCCCCATCCCTTAACTCTTTTCAAACTGTCCAGAAATCTGGACACAAGGTTTATGGTAATGACGGCATCCATCCCTGTGTACTGAAAGAGTTTGCCTCTGACTTGCACCTGTGTTTACTCATTTGTTCCATTTTTGCTTAAAAACTTGATACATCCCATCCCTAAGAAGGGTGAGCATGCTAGCCACTGTACCTGTCATCCTGTTACTTTAACATTTACCATTTCCAAAGTCTTTGAATCCCTCCTCAACTCCCATATCCTCAGACACCTTCAAAGTCTTCTCTCTGATCACCAGTATGGCTTCTGTAAGTTAAGATCCACTGGTGATATTCTTTCCTATCTCACTTATGTCTGGTAATCAACCCTGAAAGACTGGGGATCCTATTTAGTTGCCATTAACATATCCAAAGCTATTAACAGGGTGTGGCATCAAGGTCTCACCTCCAAGCTCACCTCCCTCACTTTGTTTCTTTCAATCTAGCTTCCTTTCTGGCCCATATATCTCCATGGTTGTTGATGGATCAGCATCTCCCACTTTCTCCATCAACAGCAGTGTCCCTCAAGGTTGTCTTGCTCATACACTTTTTCTCCATTTTATGAATGATCTCCTTTCTTCTACAAGTAACTACATGCACTCAAACGCTGATGACTCAACACTACTTTCCTCCAAATTCATCATTTCTACTCCGTCTTTTCTTACTCAATCTGCATCTTGTTTCAACACAACTTTCTCTATAAACTCAGACTTGTACAGGATATATCAGTGGAGTAAATAAAATCTGGTTATGTGTAATGCCTCCAAGACCTAGCTACTACCCATCTCTCTATCGAAAGTTCCTCACAACCTTCCTCTCTCCTTTGATGGTTCTGTAATTCCAGATCTCGACTAAAAGACCATAATTTGTATTACTGTAACATTCATTCTATCTTAGAAACCACACATTAAAGAAATAGCTACGTCTGTCTCTAAGAAACTGAGAATCCTGTTTTGATGGTGAAATTTCTTTTCTTCCACATAATTGCTCCATATATACAAAGGACTGATCCATAATTGTATGAATTACTGCTATCACAGCTGGGTTGGTTCTAGCTCTGCATCCTTACTTGACAGAGTTGAGTGACCAGGCTAATTTCAAAACTTAACCTACTTACCCTATGCCATAAAGATGATTCACTTTCCATTTTCTGCTAGTACTACTTTAGTTTTTGCTGGCTGCTTGTGTTCCTCCACTACTAGAAAGAACACTCAATACTCAGTAAGCTATTGCACAACATGATTACTGTGTGGCCATTAGCAATTAATGGGTGGGTCATTTTGATAACTGTTTCTTTCCCAACAACTTGAAGCTTTAGAGCTCTTTACCCCCTCATGTCTGTCTCAAGAACTACGACCTGGCACATTCTAAAAGACAGATTTTTCACTTCCTCCAAAATTCAGTAATACTTTCCCTTGTCTCTTCTTTTTCTGTTTCATTAATCTCTTTATATTTCAATGACATCCTAGCCTTCATGTGGACTTTTGTCAGTGTCTGGAGCCTAAACACACACACACACACACACTTGCACACAATCTCCCTGGGACGCATAACAGACTCTCCCCTATAATTGCTACATACATCCTTAGCACCTTGACCTTTGAATAACAACAATAACAGCTTTCACCCAATCCTCTGGCACATGTGTGTATATATGTGTGAATGTGGGGGGATGGGTCTTTCTTTGTCTGTTTCCTGGCGCTACCTCGCTGATGCGGGAAACAGCGATCAAGTATAAT
>JAYMFT010289262.1:0-10384 GCA_038088735.1 Panulirus argus | reverse complement strand
GAGAGAGAGAGAGAGAGAGAGAGGGAGAGAGAGAGAGAGAGAGAGAGAGAGAGAGAGAGACAGAGACAGAGACAGACAGACAGACAGACAGGCAGAGAGTCTGTGTACTACCTCTTGTTAATTCCAGGTGGCCGCAGCCTCAGAGATAAATAACAGCCACTCTCTGTTGCCTCCGAAGCAACTGGTATGACAAGGTATTGTGGCTCCAGGGTCAAGTGAATCCTCTAACTTTCCTCTTTCCTGAAGTCTGCAGCGCCACAATGTGTTTCTAAGGTCCTCTCCGAACACGTATCAGCCGAGGCGAAAACCAACCTCCTCTCCCCTCTCTTCCAGGTAATGCGATCTTACACCACCGGGCCGTTTGCCACTTCCAACAGGCCCCTGAGGAGCTGGGCTCTCCACACGACAGTTCGAAGAAGCAAGACTCTCTTCACATGGTGTCTTTGACCTCACTGTACCTAGCGTACCGACCAGCGGAACTCCTCTGACACAAAGCATGTCCGCCGGGCTGTTCAGCCACTTCTTTAGCTGCAGATGCACCGGTATTCGGCGTAGATACGGGGGCAAGGCGAAGGGCTGTGTACGCCAACACGCAGGGCTTTGCTGATCAACGCGAGAGGCAAGGGAAGAGTCTGGAATGGTTAAGTTGGGAGTTTCCCAACTGACGTCTCTTACAGCCCGTAGGTTGGCCCCATACGAGCAGTGATTGGTTGCGCAAGGCCAAGGCTTGATCTAACATAGCAGAGGCTAAGTCCGGCAGAGCCAAGGCCCGGCCTAGCATGGCAGAGGTCAGGTCTAAGAGACCTGAGGCCCGGCCGAGGCCTGATCCAGAACTGATGAGGTTTGATCCAGCATGGCAGAAGCCCTGCTCCCCTCGATGAGTTTATCCCAGCCGCGGTTCCAGGGAGAATTGGATCTGGGTAAAATGCCCGCAGAGTTATACTCCTGGCACCTCGCTGCACAGGCGATCATTTTCGCCTTTGCAGCTACACAGGGCTGCGCAGAGGCAGCATTTGAGACACCGTATCGCCAGAGATTGCAGTGGATGACAGGAAAATTGGGATGGCAATCTGGAAGGCAATGTGGATCACTCTAGGCCTCATAATATGCCATAAATGTTTATGAGAACAGTTTCCTAACCATGTACTTTAATGACCTGTTCGGCAATAACCAACAGATAATCCGCCTCTGCAACAACATAGTCTGACGATACACTAGGGCAATGTGGCAGACCCCCTTAAACTTCCTGTCCCACATAGACTCGTGCTGCGTCTCGAGTTATGCCTCCTTTCACTATGTCCAATCTTCATCTCTTTTTCTCTTGGGTTGGAATTCATCAACCTTTGTGTCTGTCTATTGCTGGGGTTCGTTTAGGTCCTCTGGTACGATACCGTTACCACAGACACTTCCTTCTTCACTCACGACTTTAAGAGAGCCATTCGCAAATTCAGACAATCTGCATATGATGTCAGGTGCCCCAGACGAGTGGTTGAGGTCTACTGGAAAACATCGAAGGCCGCAAGAGGGAGACCTGCGGAACGCCATAGGTAACTTCCACACCACCTTTAGAACATACTCGTCCATATCCCTCTGGCTCGACTCACTGAAGGGAGGTTTCCCCTTATGCCACCCTGAAGACCTTTAGTTCTTAACATCAAAAACCAGGTCAGGGCAGGTCAAGAGAGAGGGAAAAAAAAAAAACGAAATAAAGGCCAAAAATGAAATGAACAGTATTTCCGTTTCTGAGAGAGTGAACAACTTTCTTTGATGGAAAAGATATTTAGGAACAGTCTGGTAAAGACTTTTAAAGCTTAGCGATAAAGGCAAATAAGCCGACATTAAAAGACAGCCTTCTCTCGCCTCCATCGCCAAGAGCTACACAGTCCACCTTACGATGTCTCCCACAATTCCCGTTCGCCTCGGCCACACGAGCGTTTATCAACCCTTCCCAGGACGAGGCGAGCCGTCGCTGCTGGTATGCTCGCTGCCCTTGGAAAAGAAAAATACAAGATGGCTGTTTTTCTACGTACGAATGGACGATATTTGTGTTTGTATTTCTGTGTGTGTACGTGCGTGTGTGACTGTATGTTCATATGTATGTATATGTATGCATGTCCAGTATATATGTTTCTGCATTTTGTGTGTGTGTGTGTGTGTGTGTGTACTTGTCTATGTATCTGTGCACATTTGTGTGTGTATGTAATTTTGCGTGAACGTATTTGTATGAAAGTCCCCTTGAGTGTGTGTGTCTTCCAGGGAGAGAGTTTTCCACTCATGTGTGTGTGTGTGTGTGTGTGTGTGTGTGTGTGTGTGTATGTGTGTGTGTGTGTGTGTGTGTGTGTTATTCCCTCCCACCCTCATTATTGAAATAAACTCCAAATAAACTCCCAGAGATAACGAGCATGCCTTTAAGATAGCACCTCTTAAAATTACACTTAATCTGACCACCTCCATAAACAGTTTCCTCCCCCTCCCCCTCCCCCCATCCACCCCCTCCTCCCACTCTGGGTCTTCGTACTCACCAAGTGCTACTCAAGAGAGCTGAGGAATAACCCCTGATGGTCGAGTTACTGCCTTCTTTACTGCTGAATATGCTGCTTAAGGTCTTCAGGCCCTGTTCTCGTATACAGTTATATGTATATATGGTATGTTTTTGTGTGTGTGTGTGTGTTTGTCTGTCTGTCTGTTTGTGCTGGTTCCTGCATGAATGTGTGTGTGTGTGTGTGTGTGTGAGTGTCTGTCTGTCTGTCTGTCTGTCTGTCTGTCTGTCTGTTTCTCTGCCTTAAAAGAACAATCGAACAATTTGTTTGTCTAATAGTGTATCAATCTGTTTGTCTAATCTATCTGCCTTTTTTCTATGAAAGTCTTCTTCTGTCCCTTATCTTTGTTATCTGTTCAATCTGTTTCTTACGATTATCTTTTTTACCCGTTTATGTACGGATATAGTGTTATGTTTATCCCCAGAAGTATCTTTCTGTTTACATTCAAAGGAATGATTACTAGGATGGTCGTTGCTTCCTCCCTTGTCTGACGGAGGCTGAATGTCTGAAAGATGTCTGGACGTGTGTGGCACCCCTGCAGCTGGGGGACGTGTGTGGCGCCCCTGCAGCTGGGGGACGTGTGTGGCGCCCCTGCAGCTGGGGGACGTGTGTGGCACCCCTGCTGTTACAAGACGTATGTGTGGCACCCCAGTTGCCACAGGACTTGTGGGGTAATTTCCCTTCGTGCATATTCCATCATCATCCTGGGTCGCCGCCTTTGCACATCCCTTGGATTCCCACAGGACGCACATTATACCTGCATGACTGACCGTCCATCCAGGCTCCCGGCCATTCATGACTGCCAGAGCCATCTTCTCTCCTTTTACCGTTCCTCCGAAGTTCATTACTCCCTTTGGCTTCTTCTTTTCCCTCCTCGCGTTAGGGAGCTAGCGAGATCCTTAGACCACCGGTTTTCCTTCCTTTGCATGAGAGTAAGACCACCTCAGCTCCAGATCCTGTCCTCTTATTGCTCCATCTTCCAATGACTCGCCTCAGTTACTGACAAGAGCTTCAAAATGATCATGGTACCGGCCTGTGGCAGTAGTTTCACACGCTGAAGGCACAGAAATCTCGCCAAGTTCTGAGTTGTAGGAGACAAACTAAGGGGGTGGAAATGGGCCTCTCTCTCTCTCTCTCTCTCTCTCTCTCGTGGTTAGTGGCTACCAAACCTCATCCTGGCAGGACACAGCTCCAGCAGAAAGATAACGTGATTAATGAATAGCCTTGACAAAGTAGAGTTCTAGCGTAGCGCACTCATGCCTTTGTAGAGGATGATTCATCCCTCTAAGAAGCACATATCTCCCAGCACAACTTGGGCGACCAGCAAGCACTGGTTTGTCCCGCCCATGAACCCTCCTGTGCCAAGAGGTTAAGACAGAGGACATGCAGGTAGGTGCGTCTCCTGCATTAGCACAGGCCAAACACAGCATAACCGCAAGAGTAACCACCGAGTCACAATCCTAAGAGTTGGCAAAGTTAGCATCGAACCGATATGCAGGTAGCGCGGACCCTTTCCTCCCCAGCGTCATCTTGTTCACATGAGTTCGATACATACATTAGGATGCATGACAGCTTGGTGATCGAGCCACCCTTAGACCATCCCAGCGACCCACTGGTCAGTCAGTACCCCTTTGAAGAATAGGTAAGACCATTCCTGTTCCTCGAGCTGCCATACTAATGGAAGCATAAGAACATAACGGAGCGCATCAGGGGCAGAGGCGGGAAACGAAGTTCAGGGTCCTTTTGGGGTGTCTGGTGGGGAGGACGGCCCAAGCACGGAAGGCAGGGTGGGCGTCTTATCTTCAACCGTTGCCGCACATAATGCACGATTTATGATGGCCCCCGGGGCGTGGGGTTGGTTACTCCTGCTAACTGCCCACTGAGTTATCGCCCGGCTCCACTGCACTATCGTCCTCTCGTTGCTTTAATTTGTGTCGTGTTTCTTAGTTCAGACGAGCGTCCCCGAGCGACAAGGTGGCTCCTCTGGAGGGGACGTTGGGCATACCACCCTCGTCCGAGGGGCCGCGATGGTCCTGTGATTCGTCTCCGTCGAGACAAGTGACTGGCTCGCGGCTCAGGGCATCCTTACCTCCGTCCCATTTGCCTAAGGATGTAGCTCAAGGTTCAAAGGCCTCAAGCTTCTCCTGTTCGCCACAGTAAGCAAAGGTCCTCGGCTTTCCTAAACTCAGTTAATTGATGAACACCTAGAGCCTCAAGGCCTTTTTCTTTTGTCCTCTTAAGTCGATCTCTCTTCACTCACCCTCTCCTTATGTCCAAGCCTTTTCAACACACACTTTTCAGCACTCTCACGGACACTCCGCTCGCTGCTGCACACCTCCGTCTTATACTATCATTCCTTAACCAGCAAACCCCTCCTCACATCAAGTACTATCCTCACTCATTTTCTTTCCACGAAGTTCTGAGAATTAGTTGGATAATTTAGGTGGTATTGAGGGTTCTTACCTACATCTTTATTAAAGTGACATTAATGGCATATGGAATGATAAGTACTATCTCTCGGACGAACCCAAAGTTATGGATTAAAGTTATATTCACATAACAGACAGCTAAAGGTTGTCTTCACATGTCGGACTCCTGAAAACTGTACGTAGATAGCTGAGAACTATACCCAAATATCGTGCACTTAAAAAGCCATTTCTACATATCAGACAGCTAAGTGTTATATCCATATATAATATAGCTAAAAGCTATATCCCCATACCGGATAATTAAAGCTATACCTACATATGGGACAGTTAAAAACTATATCCACATAGAGGACAGTTAAAAGCTTAAACCATAAACAGGACATTCAAAAGCTATATCAACATAACGAACTGCTAAAAGCTATATCTACCAGCCAGACCAAGAAAAAAAAATCCCAAATTAATCGTTATCCAAAATCTTCGTATGAAAAATCCCAAGATAACAGGGTGACGATATTCTTTGGATTGCCACATGATATCTTAAGAAAACAACCCTCTCTATCTCAAGTCAATTTAGAAGTCTCTAAGTGATGAATCAGAAGTTCATTAACACCTAGATACCCTCAGCTTGAAGATTAGAATGCGAATGAAGCTTAAATTTCTTTTTTTACAGCTTGAACCCTACATTACAAGGAATCAGCTTATCTTTAAGGTAACAGAGAGAAGAGAGAGAATATCTATGGCGGACTGTGTGTACTCCGAAGTGTATCCAGGACATCGAACTCCTCAGGGTCTGCCACTTCGCTGAGAAGTCTTTACTGAAGATGAGGTCACTTTAGGGGCGTTCAACTCGACAAACTGGTCTCCATTCCTGAGCTGCTCTTCAAGTTGTCAGACCTTCTTGTCTTCTTTGCTGAACTCTTCTTCCTCTAGATATCTGACCTTCCTAGCTGGCGGCATCTTAAGCTAAATGACCCTCCTAGCTGGCATTTTGAGCTAGCTGATCCCCTTGGCTAGCATCTTAAGTCTAGCTGACTTCCTTAGCTGGTAGCTTCAGCAATTCTACCTCTCTAGTTGAGATCTTTCTTTGGCGCGAACCTGCAGTTTGTAGCTGGCATCATTCCGAAGCTAACTGACGTCTCTAACTGTCATCGTTACCAAGCTATCTAATGTCCCTAGTTGGCATCATTATCATGCTAAATGATCTCTGTAGCTGGCATCATTACAGAACTAACTTACAACTGTAGTTGAATAATTACCAAGCTAACTAATGTTTCTAGCTGGCATCACTATCGAGTTAACAGACATGTTTGGCTGACATCACTACAAAGCTGACTAACATCTCTAGCTGGAATCGTTACCAAGCTAGCTAGCTTCTTCTCTACGTCATATTATATCCTTGCTTACTGACGTCATTACCTAGCTTCATCACAGAGCTAAGTAATAACTCCAGCTAAAATCGTCACCTACCTAACCGAGGTCTTTAGCTGACATCATCACAAAGCTAAGTAACGTCTCTAGCTGGCATCTTCCCTCAAGCTAAGACTACCCTCCTGGCTGGCATGTCATTTGATATTTCTCATCATGTCCAACCTCCCCCTCCACCCCTCTTCCTCCACCCCCTCCCCCTCCCCCCGTCATTTACTTGACGACCATGGCAGGCATCTACATATATGCCCCCCCTTAACCATCCCCCTCCCCCTTCCCTCCCCCTTCCCTCTACCTTCCCTCCCCGTTCTTTCCCACCCCACAAGTCAATTTGACGTTCCCCGTGGCAATGTTCCCTCACACTGACATTCCCGCCGCCAACGTTCAAGCCGAACGTAAAGGCGGGTTATGTGGCCGTTCCCGCCGGCCGTTTGCCGCATTTCCCAACACAAAACAGGCGTCGTTACTCCTCCTTTGCCAAGAGATGATGCCTCTCCCGCCCGACCATTTACCAGGCCAACATGCGCCGAGGGACCTTCACTCTGTCTCTCTCTCTCTCTCTCTCTCTCTCTCTCTCTCTCTCGGGGATCATAGTTAGAGTTCAAGTCGCTTAACTTCCTTTCAGAGTTGCCCGTCATTACCCAGTCGTTGACACAGACCCCTGGGGGGCGGCCGCTGGAGGGAGGTCTCCCGAGCCCAATGGCTCTCAAAATCCCCGCGAACGCGGAGGTGTATATGACTCCAGTTATCGTAATCACACATCTTTATCGGTCTTTACAATAAACGTCAGGGTTTATTTATGGCGTGGTGGCGCTTCCCTTAATAAATCAGGATTGCGTACTGGAGCGAAGGGTGTTTGCTCTGTGGGGGTGAAGGCGCCAAGACGAAACTATTACAAGCCGTCCCGTTCTTGTGACTTCCTCTGCCGAGGGAAAAAACGGTTCCCGAGTGTGTATAAATAAAGCGTCTTTCTCCCCTCCTATCAAGAATTTATACTGATCCTCCCCAGATAAAGGGGAGAAGTGCAAACGCTTGGAGGGGGAGGAGGGGAGAAGTTATAACCTTAATATTCTTTATTTTTTTCTTTCTTTTTAAAGTTTCGAGTACAAGGTACGCGCGGCGGGAGGCGAGTGTTGTGGCTCCGGCTACGGTTGGTACGCCTGAGTCAAAGGTGTCGTAAATCACGGGGAGAATAAGACCAGCCTGGCGAAATCATGGAGCGGGGAGGAGGGAGGGAAGAGGAGGAGGAGGAGGGGAGATAACAAAAGTGGAAAGGAACTGAGAGGTTTTTAAAAGGGGGTGGAAATCTCTGTTGTCTTATATTGCTTTCCCGAAGCTTTCCTGCTATTGTTTTCTCTCTCTCTCTCTCTCTCTCTCTCTCTCTCTCTCTCTCCATTCCGCCAAAGGCCTTTCTCAGGGCTAACACCCCAATTAGCTTTCCTCTCCACGCAAATAAAAGTCTCCAATATCACCAGTTTAATGAATCAGTTTCGTGAGAGTGTGGACTAATTGATTCAATTTTCCTGTTCGCGTATGCCAAGGAATCATCTAAGGGTAATCATTTTCTATTTCCATCCTCTTATCACCATTTAGCTCGAATGTCTTCCTGTTTTCTTGTAGCTTTACAGTCATTTACAACTGTTTCTTCCGCTCCCAATTGGTCAATAAATATAGCCTCTACCCCTTCCATTTTGGACATTATTCCTGAAGTTTAGTAAGATTTCCTTGTATTCGCATTGAGAATATCTTATGCAACATTCCTGAGAGAATGGTATTTTCTATTGTAATTATCTGTGATGTAATTCAGTGTTTCCCCTCATTATTTCAGGTCATATGATAGATGTTCGTCTCTTCAGATCTTGTAACAAGGTTTTGACAAGTTGCCAAGATGTCCAGCCAACCTCATAAGTTGTCAGTGTCTCCAGCCAACCTCACAAGTTGTCAATGTGTCCACCCACCTTAAAAGGAACGTAACAAATCTTTGTCACTAGATGAACGATCTGCAAGTTGTTGAAAGTCCTGGAGGTTGTTAAGGTTATTAGTCTACCACTACCGTAAGCCAATCTCCTTCCCTCCTTATCTCCATCCACAGCTGACCACTGGCTGGTTTTATGGGTAGCCGAATTATCCTCCAACTGTATTATAACTAATGAACCAGCTATTTATTTTCATACATTAAATCATCCGTCTTTCTGTTTCGCCTTAAGACTGTATTTACACGATTCTAAATCTCATCTTTCTTTTTCTGAATATCTTCAACGTTGATTTTTGAATTCAGAATTCAATAGGCCCTGATGATTTTTCACTATACGAATCCAAAGACTTCATTTAAAAAGAAAAAAATCACATATAATTGCATTCAGATTATCTTCCCCTCTCCTTCCGTCTGTAGCCTGTACATCGCCCACATAGTACACCGTGGAATTACATTTATATTACAGTGTAACAGGTTTCCTCTTTTGATGAGCTGCGTTTATGCAAGAATCATATTTCTATTGCCTTCGAGTTCCTACAACAGTATAATCATCTCTTTCCCATGACCACTGGCAGAACATTGCTGGCTCTTGCACACAAAGTCTTAACGTTAGGAGAGGAGCAGTCAGGGTAGCTATACGACGAGAGTTTGACATAAAGGAAGAGAGAGAGAGAGAGAGAGAGAGAGAGGAAGAGAGAGAGAGAGAGAGAGAGAGAGGGCTCAGATGTGGAGGCTGACTGAGCAGCAGAGAGACAGACAGACGGAGACAGAGACAGAGACAGGTGGGAGGACGGGTTAAGGCCGCCACCACCAACCCAGCTGGTGGAACCCGTCCCCTTGCCACGACTCCGGCAGATATTTAGTGAATTATTTGTCACCACGGAGGACTGCCGCCATCCGTCAGGGGTGACACCTGCTCTGTATTCTCACAGCCTCCCGCTACACCTGCTCCTCCTCCTCCCGCCCCTCACCCACCTCTGCCCTCCCGTCCCCCAAAGCCACATTGACATTCATCTGACATATGTCTCCTCAACATGAAATTACGTCCTTCTATTGAATCATTCATCAACCCGCCTTCCTCTCAGTCGGGGAGATGAAAATTGCTATTCATTAACTCAATGTGAAACAGGTGGGGAATGTATATAGATATATATATATAGAAAGGGGTAATGATGGATTTATATATATGCTAAGTGGCCTGGCTTGTCGCACGGCCTCCCGGCAAGTCATAAGAATTAGTAATGTCTCTACCTGTCGTATATAGCTGGGTCTAATTGCACCAGCGTGATTACATCCCTGTTACAAGAGCTCAGACGGCCTGTAATTGGAGCTTCGTGGCATTCTGAAAAGCCTCTCGGAGAGGCTGAACTTTATACAATATAGACCAAAGGGTCATTTGGGCAAGTGCTTCTGTAACGAATGGTAGGACTAACATTTTTGTGGGAATTACTTCTCTCTCTCTCTCTCTTGCCTCTCACCGCTTGAAAGGGAGGAAGGGGAAGAAGTAGAAGGGAAGGGGATAGGTGATGGGGATGAGAGAGAGGAGAAGGGAGGGTGGTGGAGGAGAGAGAGAGAGAGAGAGAGAGAGAGAGAGAGTGAGCGCGCATCCACGCTCATCGAACCTGGGTCGACCAGGACCTGAGAGCTGAGCTTGCTGACCACCAGACCACGACAGCCCACCGTGACCGAGGAGCCACCACACTCGCAGAGCCCCTCCGTCTGCCCTCTGGAGCTCGCCTGTACCTTGCACCTCAACCGTGACGTCTTCCTCACAAGTGATATCGGTAGAAGAGGTCGAAAGAATATGGAGTCGACGTGCTCTCTCAGGACTGAACCAGGGCATGTCAAGCGTCCGGGGTAAACCACGGAAAGGTCTGTGGGGCCTGGATGTGAAGAGGGAGCTGTGGTTTCGGTGCATTACACATGACAGCTGGAGACTGAGTGTGAGCGGATGTGGCCTCTCTTCGTCTGTTCCTGGCGCTACCTCGCTGACGTGGGAAACGGCTATCAAGTAT
>JAYMFT010289251.1:0-10384 GCA_038088735.1 Panulirus argus | reverse complement strand
AGACAGACAGACAGACAGACAGACACACACACACACACACACACACACACACACACACACACACACACACACACACGGGGAGCTATAACATTCAGCGAAATGGTGCACCACAGTTTAACCTTCAGCAGAGTCGCAAACTCTCTCGAGGGTGAGATCGTTCTTAAGGCAGCCGGTGCCGTGCACGGACGGCACTGGGGCGATATACGATATCCTTAAGAAGGTATACGAGCACGGAACCAGTGAGGCAGTGGAAGAGTGGAAGTTGGAAATTGCTGCAGTTTCTTCTCGAGTAATGAACACACTGTTTAACCCCTAGTTCACAACGGTAATGACCCCTTGAGCAAGACGCGCGTTGGGAGCCTTGGGCATGACGGGCCTGGCCTTTGACCTGACTCTTAAAAAGAAGAGAGTTATTTAAACCAACCGCCTGCTCCTCGGTCTTGTCCTCACCACCACCACCACCACCACTGCTTCCTCCTCTCCTCTTCCTCCATAACTGCCTCCTCCTTCCGTCTTTTCTTCCTTTTCTCCCACCTCCTCTTTCTCCCCCTCTTCCTCCTCCTCCTCCTACTCCTGCGCTGCCACCGTTGTCTCAGCAACACAGGGGTGGGCAGCACCCCATCCATTAGCCTTCAGCACCGCTCGCCAGAACTTATTAAAAAGCTCCGAAATGCTATTCCGAGTCCTCGGCAGAGTGTAGAGGAAAGACGGCTTCAGTGTGAGGGATTGTAAGGCTTCTTCCTCCGCTCCTCCGAGAGGTCAAAGATGGTTTGGGCAAGAGAGAACTATTACCGCCACCTTTTTCTATAATAAAGCTATTTTAACAAGAAGTGAGCCTTTAAAATACAGCCAAGGACGTTCCTTGAATACCTTTGACATTAGTTCTGAAGAGAAGGTGCCCCACTGACTGTCGCTGTTTCTCCATAAAGTTAACGATTTGAGAACGACTGTACGACCCCGAGCACACAGTACGACCCCGAGCACAACGATACAACCCCTAGGTATGATAGCCTTCAGAGGCCACTTTGAGTGCCCTGTGTTTTCTTCACGGCTGTGATCAGAGATATAAATACTCACACGACCTGTATGGTGATGGAAATGTGAGAAAGTACATGAGCGAATTGCTGTGGTATTTGATGATGTCTCCGTGAAAATACTGTTGAGCTGAATTTTATTGTGTTCGAGACATGTACTGGATATGTTCATCTAAGGTAGGGAAGGAGAGCATTGTGCCTATAGGATCAGTACTCCTTTGATAGAAAGACGTCCCCCAGACCTGCTTTTATCGGATTGAAGGAAACATTTGTTGGAAACCTGGGAAACTTGAATCCTTTTTAGAATCAATAGACGAACATTTTATTAAAAATTACGGGTTGGTCGGTTCTTGGACAATAGATAGAGCATCACGCGGACCGGATGGAATGATTGGAAAAAGACGAATGGATAAGTAAGAAAAGTAGAGAGCGTCTGAAGTTACAGAGGAGTGGGAAGGGGTGAGGTAATGTTTCCCAAGACTAGAACGAGGGAGGTGTAAAGGAATTCATGCAGGTATTCAAATATCCAAGCAGATGTAATGAGTAGAATGATTGGAGTACGAGGAAACGAAATGAGTAATTGGATTAAAGAGGGAAATCATTTCATTCATTGAGGGGAGGAAGTGGACGATTTGCAGTGATGGAAATGAAGCCGAGGAAAGACGAAAAGAACCACGGGCATAGATTAAAAGGGACTGAATAAACAGATGCACATAGTTTGGGGGTAGAATGTGGAAACGATTCACGTGAGTGGACCGAGGAGGACAATAATTAAATGATTGGCATTTGGGGAGGGAATAGAAGAGGAAAGTAAGCGGGTGTAATGACGTAGGTGAGGGGGAACGAGCAGGAGACAGTGATGCGAGTGAATCGAATTGGGTGAATATGATTTCTGGGAGGGGAGTCAGCCTCTAATGGCGACGGGTCGTGGCGGTGGGCGGGTTCTGTTTTCCCCCTCTCCCTTTGGCTGGCCAGACGTTATTTCAAGTTCGAAATTCGGAGTGGCATCAAAACTCGTGCTGGCTCGGATTTTAAGGAAATGTTTAACCGTTGAGGTTAGGCTAGTTGAATTTACTTCTTTATTTCTATTTTTATTTGAGAGAGTGGGTGGACGTGTGGGAAAGGGTCGATCTGCAGGGTGGATGGACGTGTGGGAAAGAGTCGGTCTGTCGATTAGGGTTGATGGATGGCAGGGGGGGGGGTAGATGTACGTAATATCTGAAGCGCACCAGCAACAAGGAAGCTTCGTTGCCTGCTAGCCTTCAAACACCATCCATTTCAGAACGCCTATCATTTTTTTTTTTCCACGAGAATGTGCCCGTATGTTCCTCGTGATATCCTTGAAATAAAGCTGAAAAATATAAAGCTTGGAAACGTGAGCTTTCAGACGAGGTGTATTCATTGATGTAAGCTGTTGTCGACTGAGACTTACTTTCAACTGTCTTTACTCTCTTTTTTAACACTGAAACTATATACAGTGCAATGGTGAATAGTGAACAGAAATTCCTTGTTACACAAATAAAATTGCGTAAAACCAACACATTTTCCAAGCCCTTAAATTTAGCTTAGATTGGGAAGGAAAGAAAATTGTTTTTGATACACTGTGATCAAATGAACTGCTTTTAGTCTGATCAGCTTATTTTTCTTTTCGCGTTGTTACGACCTGCCTCAACACCACACAGTCAGCCAGGTCTGCTGTAGACAAATATGTTTGAACGCAAATCCCAGTGGCGGCCAAATTTCCCTCCTCTATCACTCCAGGAAAGCGAGTTTTCCCACA
Source organism: Panulirus argus (assembly GCA_038088735.1). NCBI lineage: Eukaryota > Metazoa > Arthropoda > Malacostraca > Decapoda > Palinuridae > Panulirus > Panulirus argus. The sequence continues at coordinate 7,570 of JAYMFT010289251.1, read as the reverse complement.
TTAGGTTGACTTCAACATCCATCTCGTAAGCCCTTTGTTTATCGAGCCTCGCTCGGTGCCTGGTTATGTTTTTTTTTTTTTCGGTACCTACGTATTTTTTTCACTGCCTGCATGTGTTTTTCACTGCCAGCGAATGTTTTTCGATGAGACTCGTGTTGTTTTACAGACTTGGAAGCAACATCTGACGCAGCAATCGAGTGTACGAAAAGATTTATATGATAAATTGTAAGTCGTTTCACATCGAAGTTATTGTATAGACCCCTAAGTAAGCTCCGTCAGTTTGCATTGCTTACTGGAATCCCGTTTACTGACTGGATGTTGGCTCAGCGCCGAATACCCTCCCAAGTAGGGGGAAAAAACGTCTGGGCTGGAAGAACTGAATGACGATGATGGCTTCCTCCATAGATCGACTGCCATGCACGTAGCGGGGGTATCGTGACCCACGCCAGCGGCCGAAGAACAGCGGTGGGTGGTAGAAGGATGACGTCCCCTCCCTTCCCTAATTTTCTCGTACCTGGGATTCGGTACGCGCCGGAACTCTTCGGCATACTAACCACAGCGCAAGATTCTGCGTCTTCGTCTGATACTCTGGGTTACGCCATAACTCTCTTCAATGTTGGTCCTAAGGTGATTATTTAATATATATATATATATATATATATATATATATATATATATATATATATATATATATATATATATACAGGCAATAAAACATATAAATCAGTAGGTTGATTTAGTTCATTTTGCAATATCCAGTTTCGGTTTGTATGCCGAATGAGTTGAATTAATTATGCACGAGGCATTTAAAAGCCCCGTGTTACACCGTGTCGGACTGGCATTGACAAGCGCGCATAATTCATGTGTCGATAACGCCAAATCTTTGCAAAAATCAGCCCGGCAAATAGACACGGCTGCCGGCACCGATACCGGCGCCACTCTCATTGACAGTTATATTTGCCCCCAAAAATGTCGCTTTTCTAAGCGAACGTGTTATCGTATTTGACGCGGTCCGCTCTTGTTTACACCCGCTCCCATGAAAAGGTAATGTTCGTATCTACACTGTGGGTTGCGAGGGGGGGGGGGGAAGGAAGGTCAGAGTTGTTCTTGAAATGGTTGTGGAGGTGAATTCCTCTCATGCCCCGGCCAGTTTTGCTCAAATGAAAACTCTCTCTCCGGCAGTGAACCACTGTGCTCGGCTGCCTGTCGGTATTTTATCTGGCACACTCCTGGGTTGAGTTGGGGAGGGGAGGGAAAATTTTTTTTTTTTTCATCGGCAGGTATTATTTTTCGGACAGGTTCAATATCTAGTAATTCATACGTATGTATTGTCGTTCGATTTTTTTTTTCTTTTATAGTATCCTCGTTCATGGGTGGGTATATTTTTTCCTGGTCGGGTTAAGGGAGAACGGATCGTCGTCATTAGGAAAAAAAGTTCGGCCTAGGCGGACACCTAGTAGATTTATCAGCAACGTGACAGACAGTCGGATCTTTAACACCCATTTGTCGTTTTTTTTTTCTTTTTTTGCATCTTTCGTGATGACGGTAGGTGTAGTCGGCAGGAAGAGACAAGGCGAAGCAGTTCCGTCTTTCCTTTTCTCCTTATGGCCCTTTCATCATAATTTTCACATCCACTCCCTCTTCGTTTCTCCCTTCATCGGGGTCTTCCATCTCCTCATGAATCTTCTACCGAGTCTTTCTTTCTCATTTCCTTCCCTCCTCCTCCTCCTCCTCCTTCTCGCCTTCCACCTCTTCCGTAGTAGCGACGGGACCCACAAGGGGGAAACTTCTGCCCTCAGCCTGTGGTTGCGAGGACTGTGTTTTCCCTGGTCTGTCCGCCCGCCTCCAAGAAGTTCCCGACCAAGACCACTGGCCGGGTGAGGCTACTACCGCCGTTGGGCCCAGATATACACTCCTTCCCCTCTAATTCTTTAAAAGACCTTGATTTTATTTTTTGATTTTTTCTTTATCTTTTCTTGGAGTCTAACTTTTTATGTTCGCTTGAGTTAATTCCAAAATGCTTTTTTGGTTCCCAAGATCTTGATTTGGGGATTTTCCTTCTGAGTTCGCTTGAGGCCGTTCCGAAATGGTTTTGTTTGCACCCAGGCGTTTTAGGGTCTTGAAGTGCGAATGTGTTACGAGGTCGTAGCGTAAGATGGTAAACTGACTTCAGTGGCAGAGGATCACAGGATCTTAGAGGGAATGTGATTTTGTGCTAAGTTTGTGCCAATAGACTGAGATATTTTTACTTGTTCATAACTCTTAGAGTTGATTTGGAAAGTCTCTTCATAAGTTGTTATTAAAGTTCTGGTGCGTTTGTGCCCATTAGACTGCACGAGCATGACTGAGCGACCCTTGCTCATGACGTTACGACGCCCGAGGACGACAGTTCGACCCTTTTTGGTCAGGTCAGAAAGCTTGGCTATCATACCCAGTGGTCGTAACGTCGTGTTCAAAGGTCAGCGTTGTGTGTTTCCCTCGTGTGTGTAAAAAAAAAAAAAGGTTGTGCCTGCCTGCCTGCTCTCTCTCTCTGTCAGGTCCATTCCGATAGCGAGCGGCAGAGGTATACCCCTTGAGCACGTTGTCCTATAGCGCGTTTTAGGCACAAAAATGACGCACAGTACATCGAGTGTTTTGCTCTGTCGCAATCCACTCGATTTAAGAGTGGCAGCTGCGATGGGGCTGGAAAACTCTGTGATGCATGCCGTTAAATCTTTTACCACCGAGCCAATACGTAGATACCGTTTTTGGCATTAAGGACTGTACGGTATAGTCAGTAATACAGAATACTTTCCCCCTACTCTTTGAAACGTAGGAGAGCACTGGAATGTTGACTAGTACGAAGTGTGAATCAGCGGGTCAGCGTGGAGTGTAGGATACCATGATGTGTAGCCCAGCCTGAATTGTAGATACCATGAATTGTGGGGCCAGGCTAGAATGGAGTGAGTGGAGGCTGTCACTGTACTATCACTCTCCGGTGGATGCTCTCTTTTATCCTGAAGACGGGGCTGACAGTCTACAATGCTTGTAATTATGACAGGCCAACGTTTAATTTCCAGTAAGATTATTAAACATTTACGATTAGTGATGGCAAGGCCACTTGCCTTCTCACCGCGTGATCGAAGCCTCCTGTTGACACTGTTAAACACCTTACATTTCATTGGAATATATATTCGTTTTGCCGTTGTCTACTGCGATTGATTAATGCTCTTTGGTGGCTTCAGGGTCGGATTTTGTTGTTTACACCAAAAAGGCTGCCCTAATCCGTAAGTGAAACGGGGAAAGCTTTTACATAACAGGTTCGGTAAAAATGTTTAACTTGAATGATACCAGCGGTGTAAGTCATAAAGTTGACGTACCATGTTAAATTTGTGATCGTGGCAGCCCTCTTTAATAGTTAAAGTCTATTATGGCACATTTAAGAATGAATGTTCTGTTAGGTGGAATTATATATAAATGACTGTTTTTCTTTCAAAGCATTTTAAGGCAGATAACAATCAGATAGAAAAATTTTTCGTTTCTTAAAATGGATTGGTTGTATTTGTTTCGAAAACGTTAAAGGAAAAAAGATAATGAGATCCAAAGTTGAGCAGTGTAAGGATAGAAACAGACATCATACATTTGGTAAGAGCCAAGAAAGAGAGAGAGAGAGAGAGAGAGAGAGAGAGAGAGAGAGGGGGGGGGGGGTCGAGACGAGACTTGTAGCCGCAATATTTGTGGCTACTTTAAGCATCAGATAGTGTTGATAGCTTGATGTCGATGGTGTTAGAGCCTGCCTTTAATTTGAGATGATATCATCACCATTCAACTTTTAACTTCGAGCGAACGCTGCGCAACGCCAAGGACTCGGCAGTTATTTTTCTTCTACTCCAAAGTGTGCCTTGTTGCGGAAGAGGCAGCTTATCCAGGCGCAACCGTCGGGCTAGAGCCATAATTTTCTGTTTTTCTGAAGTCGCGTCCGTCGATAAGCTCTTATTTCTTTAGGATTCGGTGAAAAGAAGAAGAAAAAAATGAAAAGTCGGTGTGCAGTGTTCATGTTTCGGAATGAATTTTGAATTCTGGCTCATTCCGCTGTGGGGAAGCGGAGGTAAGGATGAGGGGATTGTGGCGCGCGCGGACATGATTGTGGAAGGGGAGTTGTGGACACGACGAGGGTTGGAAATTCTGATGATGGCAGACAGGGGATGTAGGGGTTGTAGTGATGGATGAAATTATGGCGCGTTCGACTGGTTCCGTGTTCTAATAGATCAGCTGCAGTGGCGGGTGCTGGACAGAGAGAGAGAGAGAGAGAGAGAGAGAGAGAGAGAGAGAGAGTGTGTAATGTAGTGTGAGAGTGTGCTAGGAGCCCTGCTGGAGGACTAGGCTTGTCTTGGGGATGGTGGATGGGATTAGGTGTGTTGAGGCCGTGTGACTGGGGACGTGTTTGGTAGTGAAGAGGGAACCAGTGTGGGTATAAACGTCGGATTTGGTTGTTATAGAAGGATGTGGTCGTGTGGCATTAGATAGGTGGCCGTTTTGATGTAAATGGGGGACTTGGTTGGGTGAATGGGGAGCGGATTAAGGTGTAAATGGAGAACGTGGATGCGAACGAGGGACGGAGTCTGTGGAGAAGAGGGACCGTGGCTGGGTGTGACTGGGGGAAAGTGAAGGGAGACACGTGGTTGGAGAAGTGTCGGCCTTCGGGAATGTGGTCACAATATGACGGGGAGAGCCAGCGGCGAAGGTTGGACGCCGCAGAGTTATTATGAAAAGAACGGCGCTATTAACCCCTCTGTGGCGGCTCCCCACAAACCCCTTATCTTGCCTCCGTGTCTCCTTGTTTGCTTGCTTGCTTGCCGACTTGCTCCAGATGCCGGGTTTTATTCTCACTCTATGCTTGCCTTGCAGCTTTATGCTTGTCTTTGATTATTTCTCTTTTTTTTTGCTCAAGTGTTGTTCGTCTCAGCTTGTTGATTGCTTCCTGGTTTGTTGCTTAATCTGTGGACGTGATGCTTGTCTCGGGTATGGCTGCTACACACTCTCTCTCGATCTGTTAACTCCTCTCTTAGCTTGTTGCTTGTCTCTGGCTTCGTTGCTTGTTTCCTAGCTCATTGCTTGCTTCTCGCCGTGTTTGTCCCCCCCGCTTTGTTGCACAGTCTCCCGCTGTGTTGCTTGTATCCCGGCTTGTTGCTTGTCTCCCTCTTTGTACATTGCCTCACGGGTTGTTGCTTGTCTCCTGGTTTTTGCTCATCTCCCGGCATGTTGCGTCTTCCGGCTTGTCACATGTCTTTTTTTTTTTGGGGGGGGGCTTCTGTTCCAACTTGTCCCACATCTCCAGGCTTTCCGCCTTCTCTCTCGACTTCTCTCCGCTTCTTGGAGGTCTATTATTGCTTCCTTGTTGTCTTCTTTCTTCCAGGGCGTCTGCATCTTCGGGAGTGTCTTTCCTCTCTTTCTTCCTGGGGATTTGTTTTGCTTCTCGGGTGCCTGCTTGCTTCCTCTGTGTGTGCTTGGTCCACTGGCGTATGCCTGCTACCCACCTATCTGCCTGCTGTTGGTCTGTCTGCTTGCTCGTCACCTTCTTGCCTGCTTTTCCTTAATCTGAACGCGCTTTTGCTTTCCCCTGGCTCTCTTCGTATGTCTGTCTACTCCTCCTCTGTCTACGAGCAGTTAGAGAACACACACACACACACACACACACACACACACACACACACACAGTAGATGTCCCTGGGTATCGAAGTTTGGTCCTTCGTGGACACGTTACAGGAGGAACTTGATGCCAGAAACTACCTGGAGTCCAACTAAGAAATTGTCCGGGAAGTTTATACGAGGATGGAGATCCCTCGTGACCTGAGCCTGCTTAGTTGCCAAGGGAGTACAGGGAAAGCGGTTTTCTCATCTTGACGGTGCAATATATATATATATATATATATATATATATATATATATATATATATGATGTTGGAGTATTCCCTTGACATGCTTTGAATTGCCGAGAGCCGAGGCTGCAGGTTACCAAAACTCTCGCAGGCGGGTTAGATTTTGTCTGCATCACCTAGACTTTAGGCAGACTTGCAGTAAGCCAGTGTATTAAACCTTTGAGCAAGACGGCACGGCCCCTAGAGAGCACGACGCTACGACCGTGGGGTACAGTGATGATGTCAAAGGCATTTTGGGTACCCACCCATCGAAAATTAAAGTTACCGTCGGCCGCCTTCATGATCTTGATTTTGGTATAATCATCTTCGAAAACCGGATCTTAACGTCTCTGTAAGTCTTTATTTAAGGAATGGTGTAGAGCTGTGCCCTGGAAGAGGTTATGGTGTGTGTGTTTTAAGCCGACCATACTATATAGCGTGGTGTGTGGCACAGAGCCCCTGGCTACTGGGCCCAGGAGTCGCCTTCCGAGTGACCGTAAGACAGACAATATGAGCGTCTTAAAGTGCAGAGGCTCACACGAGGAACGCTAACTTTTCCCCACGTTGCACGTCCACCTCCGCCAGCTCTTGGGACCCTGCTTCTCTCCTCCTCTTCATTCTCATGCGCTTCTACCCCCAAATCTTTTTCGCCTTTTTCTTGTTCACATTTATCCTCTTGCTCCTCCTCCTCTTGCAGTTCTCCACTTTCCCCTTATCCTCTCCTCTTCGTCGTCGTCCTCCTCCAGGATTTCCCCCTGCCTCCTTCCCATCCCTGACCTGTACTTCAGAGGATTCTTTAAGACGCGCACTCGACGGATAATCGCTTCCGTCTGTGAGGCCGGCGGTAGAGCCAATACCCCAAGCTTCTGGAGGCTCTGGCTGGCTTAAATAATGGCCTTTTTCCGGAAAAGGTAAGGAATAAGGCTTTCGTGCCTTTCACTTGCCTTGCCCGGATTCTGAGGTAACCTCATTTACAGGAATATGCAACGTTGACCATTGAAAGGTTGGTGGATCTGCCCTTCAGTTGTGAGGAGTGATAGTAGGGTGGCGTAGGGGGAAAGAGAGGAGAAGAGGAGGAAGTCCTGGCCGCCTGAAATCTCCTTCTTCGTCACTATCCATCTCTCGTCCCTGCCTCTTTTCCCGTCGCCGTCCAATCCCAGTATGTGGCAAGGCAAGTTGGTCGTGCCCTCCATAAACCTGTTGACGTGGCGAGACAAGATGGATGTAACACACACACACACACACACACACACACACACACACACACACACACACCCCGTTGTCGAGACGTGCGGCAGAGCCGCGGTTTGGACGGTGCATCAACCGCAGGAAGATACGAGGTCACCAGTGACAGCTCGTTAGTCGGCCAACAACGCCCAAAATATTGCAGCCACAGAGTTCATCTCAACCTCCCGACCACCACCACCACCGCCAGCACCATCATCTGCTGCATTATCCTCCTCCTGTTTATCCCTCTGAGGTTACTTCTCGCCCCTGTTCTTTTCTCTCTACACCATCTTCTTATTTCTTCCTTCCTTTCACCTATTTTTCTTGATATTTCTCCTTGTACACATCCACTCCATCCACTATACACGTTCCCCTGTCCTTTCTCTCTCCTTCTTTCTCTCTCTCTCTCTCACTCTCTCTCTCTCTCTCTCTCTCTCTCTCTCTCT
>JAYMFT010289240.1:0-10384 GCA_038088735.1 Panulirus argus | reverse complement strand
AGGCACACTCTTTCAGTACATGGGGATGGATGCCATCAGGACCATAATCCTTGCTTGTGTCCAGAGAAAGAAGTGCTTTTTGGACAGTCAGAAAAGAGATTATGGGAAGAGGTATAGGATTAATAAGAGCATCAGGGGGTGAAGGAATGGTCAAGTTATCCAAGGTGGAGTTAGAAGAGAAACAGGAACCAGAGAGATTTTTTTGTCTACAGGAGAGACAACTATAGTTCTGTCAGAATGGAAAAGTGAAGGAAGGTTAGAGCTACAGAAGTTGCTAGAGATGCCCTTAGCTAAAGACCAGAAAGACTATCAGTGGATGACTGAGAGAGGTTATCGCACTTCCTTTGAATAAAGAACACTTTGCCTCACGGATAACATGCTTGGAGCAATTATGGGCAGTGATAAAAGTTGAATGGCAGCCAGAGGAACAAGAATTTTTTCAAGCCCAATATGCCTTATCCCATGCCAGAATGGCCTCAGAACACGAACGGCTGAACCATGGATTGGATGAAGAAGTAGTCTTGGAGGAAGAGGAGATAAAATGCTTCCATTCCTGCGAAGACATAAGCATCACCACATAAGAGAGTAATTTACCCAAGGAAAGTAGGTAAAGATGCTTTGTAAGTTATTCCAGTCAGCTTTGTTGAGGTGCCAGTATTTACGCTTAGAAGGGGCTGCTGGAGGGGGAGATGCCTCTAGAATAGATACGTATAAGAGAATGTAATCAGATGAACCAGTTTTGGCTGAGATTGTGTATTTACAGTGGGATGGACAAGAGGTGAAAAACAAATCCAGAGTATTAGGAGAGTGGTCACAATGATCAGGAATAATGGTTGGTTGGGATTTAATTTGCTCCCAGTCTTTGAGAATGGAGAATGCAAGGGCTTCAATCCCTCCACCATCTCTATGGGAGGAATTCAACCATTCCCTATGGTGAACATTGAAATCCCCAAGGTAGAGGATTTCGGCTTGCAGGTGAGAGGATGTCACAGTCTCATGGCAGGAGTTTAGATAGTCGAAGAAAGAAGTAAAATTTGTAGAATTAGGAAAGCAATAGGCGAAATAGAGGAAAAGTGTGGAAGTAGGGTGACAGACCTTAAGCCACATAACGACATAGTTTGGGGACTAAAGGTCATTGAGGTATGCATGAAGTGTGTTGATGTTGGAATAAGCACAAACACCACCTTTGAACCAGAATCGTGAGTAGAGGTTATAATTAGGTATGAAAAGGGGTTAGTGAGAACATCATTAGACAACTATGTCTCAGAAAGAAGTAAGGTATTAGGAAAGGTGCTAGAAAGATGTTCAAATGAGGAGAGGTTACTTGAGAGACCACGATTGTTGGCATAGTAAATAGAACAGAGGAAGGTCTAACAGAGAGGGAAAGGTCATGGGAGGGGCCATTGCTAATACTGCCAGAGCCCTCCCTCTCACTGACAGTAGAGTTAGGCAGAAACCCAGAGATTCTTAGCACCCCATGATGCCAGGGACTTGGGGCCATAGATGTGAGGGACTCTGTCATAATGATCCTTATAAAGTTTGAGTGAACAGGCATTGGCAAGTGTACTTATGTGAAAATAAAGTGATAATGATAAGCAAAGTTTGAGTAGGTGTATGGTGCTTGTAAAAATTAGATGGTAGGACTAGCTCAGTAGTCCTATTTTGATGAGACAGATAGTAAGACCAGCAATCCTTACATGTAGAGTATACCATATTGCTCCAATTTACTATATCCTGTGCACCTCCTTACACCCTCTTGTATGTTCAGGCCCTGAGCACTCAAAATCCTGTTTAGTTTGGTCTTCTGTCTCAGATTTGGTCTTCCCCTTTTCCTTGTCCCCTCTATTTCTGACACATTTGTCCACTTTGTCAACCTCTTTTTACTCATTCTTTCCATATGTCCAAACCTTTTCAGCACACCTTCCTCAGCACTGTCAACCATACATTTCTCATTACCTTACCTATCGCTAACCTTATCAGTTCTTACTTAGACAACCCTCCTTATACCACATCTTGTCCTAAGACATTTTATTTCCAAACAAATTCACCCTTCCATACATTCTCATCTATACCCCTTACCTTGCATTCAGTGCATATTGTAAGGACTGCTATACCACGAGACATGCTCATCTTCACCCTCCCAGGTAGTGACCTCTCTTTCCACAGATTTCTAAATGCTTTCATGACCTTTGCCCCCTCCCCCACCCTATGACTCCCTTTAGCTCCCATGTTTCCATTAATGTTAACTTCAAGTTATCTAAAACCAGAAAGTAATCAATAATTTCCACATATCATTCTTCTGGGTTACTAATCTCTGTAATTTAGATGCAACCCCTTTTAATTCCAGATTCTTCAGTGTTGAAGTATCAACCTCTATAACTGACTTTTCTCAGTTTTTCTTCTAGGTAGCTAGCACTGTTCCTTTGTGCTATGCACTTCTAAACCTTTCATCAAGCAGGCCATAAACTTCCTTGATTACTCCATCTCTAACATTGTATATAACTGTTCAGCAGCTTCACTTAACTTTTGTTGTACCTCTGTGTGTGTGATCCCAGGTTTGTTTTCCACTACATCAGTCTTTATACATCTGGAGTAGACCTTTTCAGACTTTATTTGCTTTTTAATGAATTGAACTTATTTTCAGAATCCCCTCCACAAACTTAAATCTTTTCCCTGTTGTTCCAGATGGGCTACGATTTTATCTCTAATAATTGACTTCAGAAGTTTACTTATAAGTGATGTAAGGCTAATAGGATTGTAATTACCGGGCAATTCGTGGCCTCCCTTTAGTACATAGGAGTGAAATCTGCCAGTTTTTCGTCCTGTGGGACTATTCCAATATGGAGGGACTTATTGAAAATATGGGTTAACGGTTCAGCAGTCTTGTGTTTGACGTTTTTAATTACTTGTGGATAGAAACAATCAGGACTTGGGCTTCTTAAGCATGAACCCAAAGTTTCTGTATTTCCATCTTTAGTTATATTAACTTCTTGATATTGTTTTTTGATTATATCAAACAGCAAATCAAAACTAGTGATTGTTGATGATTCTTTCCCCTCAAATTTTCTTCTTGTAGATCTAGTCACAGCAACCAGGTCCTGTTGCTTCCCCTTATATAAATTCATTTCTGATGGTCTGAAACTGATCCCCCAAAACAGCAGAACAGTTATATATCTTGCTGGCTTACGAATAGAATTTATCTAGAGAGTATTTGAACACAGCCATTAGTGTTACCTTATGGTTGTAAGTACTGTACCATCTTTTATTTACATAGAGCTACACTTCTTTATTTTGATTTATAGTTATACTTGCCAACTTTCCCAATGTTAACCTCTCATATTCCTCATTGCTTGGATATCCTTTAAATGTACATTATTCTAAATTTGGATATACAGAAGTTGGCGGCAACATTTTAGGCATTCAATTTGAACCTGAGATTTTGGAACTCCCAACTTTTACTAAACTCATATCAGTTAGCTGGAAGAGCTCTATGATAAAACATCCTCTCCCATGGTCATTCTAAACTTCATTGAACAAGTACAGTGGGAGGCATCACCTGGTAACATGTTAGACATAAGGCAAAGAAGTTCCTTGGAGATCAGTTCTGTATAAACCAGTAAATTTTACTGCTTTTGATTAAGTAGACTTATATTTTATTTTCTCTTTTTCAGAGTTCTTATTCAAAATGCAACAGTTTCTCTAGCATTTGGAAGAAGATATGCTTTGGTTGGAAGAAATGGACTTGGAAAAACAACATTGTTAAGAATGATTGCCAGGTTGGTGTTTTAATTATGCTTTTATCTTATAATGTTATTGCATGTATGGTATGGATCAGATTTGTACAGCCTTATGTTCATTGCACTGGGATGAAGCAAGACTTCCATGCTGCTTGTGCACCTATTGGTACTGTAAATTAATTCATGTAAGACTTTTCTCCTTTCACCTTGCTTTTATTGCACATAAAGTGATTTCCATTATACTTGATCCAGAATTACACCCTTACCTGAAGTATATCTACCCCTACTCAGTTCTTTCATAGTGAACATTCGCATCTCTTCTTATTTGTCCTCCTTTTCCCTTACATCTCTATCATGTTTTCGTAGATTGTTGCTGACCTGTCATCTGCTTATATTATCCATAACTACATGTATATCATCTTAACTGGCTTTCATATATTGTAGATGGCTTCATCAAACGACTTGTCTTTCTGATCTTTTTAATTTTTGGGGGGTTTCTGATTGGTATTGTTGATGCTAATTCTTTGTGTGGGAAAATTTTTTTGCATGTTAGGATACAATGGACTGACTATTTCTTTTTAATCCTTTCATTGTTATCAAATATCTTTTTAATGGTAGAGGAAGATAATCCAAGCGACTGATCCACATGTTCTTGACACTTGGCAGCCTTAATCCTGCATATCACTTGCATCTTTATGTCTATATTAATTACTTTCCTGTGCACTTGGGATACTTTACCTATGTTCATACTCACACTTGCAGGCTGTTTTCCAGGATAGTTGGGTTTAAAATGTCCAAGACTGAACTGATGCAAATTATGGGGGTTGTACACAAGTGCTAAGAGATTGTAAACAAAGATGATAGTAGATATATTCGTTGGTTCTTTGTCTTTTATATTTGATTGATTTTTTATTAATTATATTTTTCATAATTTTTATATAAATTGGTCTTATTCGATAGATATTTTTCATGTTTGTTAAATGAAAACTTGTTATACAAGGCTCCATTAAAGGAGGTCTCTCACTACAAACAGTAAATACACACATGGGAGTGGTGGAGTTGAAAGTAACAAATGAACTTGATTCTTACATAGTCTGTCCAGAGGGGTGTTCAATAGCAGGAAGGGATAGAGAAGATAAAGTGGGGGATTAGTACCTTTGATAAGGGATTACATTATATTCCAGAAACTATCAATAGATGATGCCTTCAGACAATACAAGATGGGTAAGATTAATGTGGGTAGGAAGAATCTTATGATACAATTGAATCTTTCTATTTATATCTCTGATGCCTGTTCCCTTTTGGAACTACCTTTAGGGGTAAGTCATGGCTAAAGAGTTTCCATAATTGTTGAACTTCAGTGCTGCCTCTTAGCCTTTAGTGCCTCACCCTTAACAGGCCTCTAGCAGAGGTCAATTGTAGTGCAGTTTTCAGAGGCTCATATCTAATGTTCTTACCAACTACTTCTACCAAATGTGTCTACTTAATGTTCCTAACTTACTACTTCTACCTAATGTTCCCAGCTAAAGCTCCTACCTACTACTTCTACCTAATGTTTCTACCTAAAGCTCCTGTCTAACGTTTGTACCTACTACTTCTATCTATTGCTCCTACCATTTTGCTAAAAGGCAGGGCAGGTGCAAATCACTCACCTCAGGAAAATCTGGAGTTGTGAAAAATGTGATAAGTGCTGTCAACTGTTATTTGTGACATAGAGAGATTATATGTTTGTGGAGAGAATAAAGTATCACAGTATTATGATGCTGATAGTATGTATTCCTCCAAAGAAATGCATCTGTGTAAAATAATTGTATATAGAGAATAGTGAAGGAACAATAAGGGTGATGAAGGAAGCAAGAAGACTCTTCCTCCTAGGAGATGATAAAGTACTGATAATGGGGGATTTCAGTTACAGGGAAATAGACTTGGAGAGCTTATATTGCCATTGGGGTTTAGAGTTAGGAGACACAATTTCCTTGAAAGTATACAGGAAAACTTCTTGCACCAACATGCCATAGAGTATATGAGAACTAGGGGGATGATGCATCATCTCTAATTGACCTTATCTTTACACACTGCATCATAGAAATAGAACATTTGAAGTAAGATCCACCTATGGAAAAGACTGATCAAGAAGTGTTTGTTTTTGCATATGTGGTGGTGGAGGATGTGAGAAGGAGGTCAAAGTGGCCACAGGAATCAAAGAGGAAGTACATTTGTGGCAGCTATGTGAAACTAGTCAGGTTCTTTGAGAGTATTGACTAGGAAAGGGAATTCAAATGATAAGTGTATGAACCAGTGCTACAGAAGAATCTGTAGGAGGAGAATCAAAATGGAGATACGATTAATGTAGACATCATATAGACAACTTTAAGAGAATGTTCAAAAGATGGGGCCCCACAAGTGTAAAACTTCTTCCAAGTACAGAACGAACAGGTAGAAAACTCCCTACCCTTACACTATAGATAGTTAATTACACACACTAATTGACACAACCCTAGTCTGTATGAGCGAACATTTGGTGGAGCCATATTTTAATTTTTTGAATAATTTTGAAGAATAAAGTTGTCACACAACTATTCCAGACATTTAGGGGGCACAGTAAGGATAGCAGTACTGCATGAACCAAGCAAACAAAGTTCCATAAGCCAGAACCGGTCGAATAGACTTAATGTAATTTACATTGGGATTGGATTGTCTCTGCTGTATGCTCAGTCTGGTGTTGTCAAGGATCTTTTCCAGCATTCTATATGCACAATGCTCTACCTGCTCTGATGGTGACAGGGACTTCACCAAAGATCTGCTGATAAGATATGAAGGTAAATTCATCATATATTATTTCTGTGATGTATATATAGGTCATCATAGGAAATTAGTGATAATAGGGTAGCTAGTGAAAGTTTGGCAAACAGACATAGTGTGTGTGAGGGAATCTCTAGGGAAATGATATTTAAATCTCAAGATTTTGTAAATGAGATGAGGATGTAGCAAAGAAAATTGATAACTTAAGAAACTAAAATAACCATTCTGTTGGGATATCAGTGAATAGAAGTGATACTTTTCATGTGGTTAGACATGGGAAAGCCCAAGTTGTATGGTAAGCTTACTAAAACAGTAACAAAAAATAGGTTTATAGTGTTAGATGATTAAATGGAGAAGGAGCACAGTATCACCCATGTCAATGACACAAATAGTCCTGTAGGGTGTTACATACAGTTGTTTAGTTTTCTTTGAGTATCATCAGGTATATAAAAGATTGTTCATGTAACTGTACTTTACTGAGGTCTTTTTCCAGGCACAGAGACGTGCCCTCAGGCTATATATTGCCTCAAGCAATCCATTTTTTCTTTAGATCTCTTTCTTTCAAATGTTTTTCTCTTTCAGCCGCACACTTCGTATCCCAAGTCATGTTTCAATTTTATATGTGGAGCAAGAAGTGACAGGAGATGATACCATAGCCCTAGAGAGTGTTCTTGAATGTGACACACAACGCAAGGATCTCCTTGACAGAGAAAAAGAGATTCAAGCCAAGATGTTGCGAGGGTAATCTACATTTATAAATTTTCTTGTATAGTTATTACCATATGTACAAAATTTCTAAAATATTTGTTGTTACATTGCTGTATCCATGTGTATTTAATGTCATTCATATGATGTGGCTAATTTACCTTACTGTTTCTTTATTTCATATATCAGCTTTATTATTATCTCTAACTTCATTCCTACTAATATGAGATGGTTATGGTTGATTTATCATAACATGCAGAATATGTAATTTTAATGGTAGTAAATTTCATGTATTGATAGAATTCTTTATTGTCTATTTATCTACCTATATTTCTGATACCCATTCCATCTGGGAACTCTTATCAAGGGGTGGCCTTGGCAAAAGAGTCTCCACTTATCTTTGTCCTTACATGCCTCCCTTGCATACATCATTCCATGCATTCTTCCACCATTTTTCTCCTTTAAGTATTCTATCATTCTGTTTTCACATGTCACAGGTGGTCATCCTTTAACACTATCCCCTTTAACTGTACTTTCATACACTCCCCTTCTCCCTTTGTAAACTTGGTGTGTTGCATTCCTTTCACATGCCCAAACCACCTCAAAGTATTATGTTTTACCCTCTCCACCACTCCACAATTCATTCCCTTTGCATTCCCTGCCATACCAGATCTCTCATACTTTCCCTCATTTCTTCATTCCATCTACTCATACCACATGCTCCTCTCAATTAGTTGATTTCTACAGCCTTGGATTCTTGATATCTGTTACTCATTCCATGTCCATGTTTTGGCTGCACAGGTCAGGTCGAGAGGACTATGCTGTCCCTTAATCCTTTCTTTACTTCTACACTTACACCTCTATCCTTAAATATTCTATTAAGGGACCTAGTGACTCTTCTACCCTGTACTGATCTCTCCCTTATCTCTCATTCTGTCTCACCTTATTACTCAAGATATTTCATAAATACTTGAATTGTCTCACCTTGTACAGTCCTTCTTCTCCCATCTGTATAACATAGATTAGTACACTTTCTTCTCTTACCCTGTAGGACTCTGCAAAATCTATACATTCACTCTTTTTCCTTTCAAATACATTTACTTTATTTTATTTACATTTCCTTTCTATTGCTTACACTAACACACATCATAAAACACATTTACAACCTTCTGCAGCTCCTTTTCAGTCTCTGCAAACAACTTCATATCACCACTATACAGGCTTGTTAATAACCACCACACCTCACCACCACATTGCACCCCTGTACCCCCTTCCCTGGTTTTGCTTTCATCTCTTTTCATTCCAACCATATATATGTTAGAAAGCTATGGTTACTTCACACAGCTCTGCCTAATACCCACATGTATACTGAAACTTTTTCTCAATTCTCCATCCACTCTTACACATGCATTTGCTCCTCTGTAGAAGGCTTTCACACCATCCAGCAGTTGTTCCCTAACCCATATATCCTAAACATCCCAGTTAGCATTCCTCTTGACCTTTTCATATGCTTTCTCCAAATCCATAAAAGCTGCATACAGATACTTTTCCATGATCATTCTATCAATGTCTAAATTTCTGATGCCTGTTTCCTCCAGGAATTCCCTTAAGGGGGTGGCCATTGCAAGTCTCCATAACCGGTGATCTTTAGTACCATTTCCTAGCATTTAGTGCCTCACCCTCAACAGGCCACTAGCAGAGGGCAACCCTAATGCAGTGCTTCCAGAGGCTTATACCTAAAGTTCTTACCAACTACTTATGCCTAATGAGTCTATCAGTCATTCTTACTGCAAAAATCAGATCCTAACATCCTCTACCCAACCCCTTGCTTAGTTATTTTTATTAAGTCACTTTCATTGCTATGTCTGTCAGCAGTCTTGCATACACTTTTGTCAGTATACTCAACAGACTTATTCCTCTATAACTGCTTCATAACATCCTTATTACCTTTTCCATTGAGTAAAGGAACAATGATAGCTTTCACCCAATCCTCAGCTACAACCTCTGCTTCCATACTAAATTACATATTTAATGCACCCACCCTATCACATTTGCTCCTCCTTACTTCATCATTTCAGCTGTATTCCCATCAAAACCAGGTTCCATTCCTACCTTCAATTTCATTAATGCAATTATTTACCTTCCCTCTTGCTATGGGCCCCTAGACTTATATCCTTTTCCTTCCATCCTTCATAGCTATGCATGTAACAACTGCTGCCTCACCTTATTCATCATTAATCAATACTTCAAAATACTCTTTCCATCCTTCTTTCACTATATCCTTTTGATTCAGCAGCACCCCTTCCTTACTTTTCACATTTACATTTCCAATCTTACATTCACCTCTCCTTTTTCACCTCCTCCCAGTACAGTTTCTTATTTGCCCAACACTTTTCATTCAACTCTCTTCCAAAATCTTTGTGTACTTTTCTTTGCTTTCCTGTTTCAGATTCTTAATGCTACCTACACATCTTATATTCTTTCTTCCTCCTTTTCTGAATATCCACCGATACATTCCTTTCGAGCAATTTACCACATACCTTTATCTTCTCTTCTGCAGCATTTCCAATCTCATCCATCTACTATCCTTTTCCCCTTTTATTTTTGTATCTCAGCCTTGTATCCAGCCACTAATTCTACAACCTCTAACAGTCTTTCTCTAAATATTTAAACACCTCCATCACACATGACTGCATACCTACATTTACTACACTTTCATTTAAACTTTCTGTAACCCTTCTTTCACACTCCTCATGTTCTCTCAGATTCTTTCTCATTTGCCAACACTTTTAGCTCTCCATTCTTTGTTACACCATACCCCCACTTCTTCCTGATCCTCACCTCCACAAGAGCTGCAAAATGGTAAGAATCTCCAAAGGATCTTCCACAACCGTAGCATCCAGCACCTCTCTCAGCCTTTCATCTACTGCCACATAATCAATCAAACCTTTTTTTTTCCTCTCTCTCTCTCTTCCTTCACTTTTTATCCATGTATATCTCTGAATCATCTTGGGCTGAAGAAGGATATTTACAAGAAATTAACCTTTTATCAGCACGAACATCCACAAGATAACTTCCATTTTCTCTCTCTCTCTCTCTCTCTCTCTCTCTCTCTCTCTCTCTCTCTCTCTCTCTCTCTC
>JAYMFT010289229.1:0-10384 GCA_038088735.1 Panulirus argus | reverse complement strand
AATCCTCTGTTCTTAACGCTACCTCGCTAACGCGGGAAACAGCGAATATGTATGAAAAAAAAAAAAAAAAAAAAAAAGATATATATATATATATATATATATATATATTTTGAGACGGCCTCCATATTATACGTGTAAACAACTTCTGAGCCGCTCAGCCTCCCTAGTGATCCTAATGTGTTTAGCGAGTCACGGCCCATAAAGCACAATATTAGCAGACGACGGCTTAATCACGCTCGTCTCCGCGTCGTCGGATGGCGTCACGGGGTGTTATTCTTTTGTCTGTGGCAAATGGTCGCAGTGACGTTTCTGATTAGTTTATGTCTGAGTTGAATCTATTGGTATAATTTTCTGAGGACGGGAGGATAGTGATTATCATTATGATAAATACGTATAAGAAAAACATTTTCATGACAATGCACTTTGAAAACGGTACAGCGCATGATCACATCAAGTGGAAACTTACAGTCTGAAGGAGAGTTATGTGACAAGTTCCAGCATGACTGACACGCTAGTGGCAACTCCATCAATACTTTCGGGCTGACCTGACCTCTGGCCCAAGTGGGTCAGTTCCTCACGTCACGTCAGGGTAGCATTTGATCTTCTGGTCTTCTCTGCATCTGATCTAATGTAAATATTTTCTTAGAAGATATAAAATTTAGGAAGAGAAAAAAAGAGTACTTCAAAAACCGCTTCTCCCTAAATTAGTCCATTCTAATGATAGTGGGAGAGGAAAGTATATCATTCATTTCACTCCTTCGCCTACCTGCCTCCTGCCTGCCTGTTGTCCTCTCTCGGCAGAATCCTGGGGTGTGGTCTGGGCAACAGAGGGAGGAAGAAGACGCTACCTAGACTCACTAGAACATGCAACAATAGGAAGACAGAGAGCGAGGCAAAGTTTGGTGGAAGCAGCAAGACATGGAAGACTGTGATAGGCAGTGATCCTGGGGTGATTGTGGGGCATAAGAATGAAAACACTTTGGGGACCAGTATGAATGTCATGGGAAAGAGCAATGAGTGAAAGAAAAGGCAGTGGCTACTTTTTCGTTGGAAAGAAACAGCACTGAAAAGTTTTATCAAAGGTGTAAGGCATGTCTACGAGTAGGAAGAGAAGAGAGTGGATGGTTCCAAGTGAAGGTTGGTCTACTGAAGGAGTGTGTGATGTCGCCATGGTTATTCAGTTTGTTTATGGATGGGGCGGTGTGTGTGGTAAGTGCAAGTGTTGGAGAGAGGGGTGAGAACGCAGTCTCTGGGGTTTGGAAGGACCTGGGAAGTGAGTCAGTTGTTTGCTGTTTGAGAACAATATGTGGTTTGAGGTATTTTGATCGGTTAAGTAAGGTACGGGTAAGAGAGATGAGTGATGATAAAAAAGAATGTGGTTGAAAGAGCAGAGGAGGTTGTGTTGAAATGGTTTGGACATATGGAGAAAATGAGTGAGGAAACCTAGATAACGCTGGATATATGTGTCAGAAGTGGAGGGAACAAGGAGAAGCGGGGAGACCAAATTGGAGATAGAATAACAGAGTAAAAAAGATTTTGATTGATCGTGGCCTGAACAAGCAGGAGGGAGAAAGGCGTGCACGGGATAGAGCGAATTGGAACGATCTGATCCACCACTGTCAATGGAATGCATTGGGCACGTGAAGTGTCCGGGGAAAACCATGGAATTTTCTGTGGGGCCTGGTTGTAGATAGGGAGCTGTGGTTTTGGTGCATTTCACATGACAACTAGAGAATGGAAGTGAGCGGGTGCGACCTTTCCTCGTCTCTTTTTAGCGCTACATCACTAACGCGGGAAAGGACGATCAAGTATGAAAAATAGTGTAAATCAGCCATATATATGATAATCTATATATTATCGAAGCATATGTCTTTTAGTTCAAAAGAATAGAACATCTTATCTACATAGAAGTATCGCATACACATATTTACGTCAGAGTCAGACGCCAATATAACCCAGCGAGAGTGGCTGGCGAAAGGGCTCCGACCGCACACCAGTGGAGAAGCCATAACGTAAGCCGCTGCCTGGCTCCCTCCAAGCCAGGCAGCCGGTCGTCTGCTTGGGTCTTATGTCCCAGAAATCTTATTTTCTTAAAGGACACAGTTCTTAAGGCGTATCAGATCAGAATGATAACTGGTAGGAGGGAAAGAAGAAAAAAGAATGACAAACAAACAGACAGACAAACTAGAAAAAAAAGACCGACCAACATTAAACAGGAAGAGAGAAACAGAATTTCAATTATTATTCCTGCCAACTGTCGGGTTGAAGGGAGCTCACCAGCTGACGCATCACTACTGTCAGCTGATCGCCAGTCAGCTGATGGAAGGCCTGGCTCTGGCTAATGGCGCGGCAAATGAAACTCAAATAAACAGAAGTCCAATGTTTGATTAATTACTCTTCAAATATTTGTTTTAATAAGTATTCGGCTCTTCGTGGCCATGAATATCCAAGGGAACTTTTGGGAGAGCCATTAAAGATGTAAACAGTGTGTATTTTGATAAATGAGGCGAAGGAAGAAATTAGTGAAACAGAATTGAGGTGAAGTAGTCGATAACTTGCCCAGTAACATTTACTGACGCTTACATACGCATCACAGACATGGATAAATACACTTACACACATGCTTGCACATAAATACACCCATATATTTGCACACATACGAAGCCAATAACACAAATACCTGTGCTAACCCCAATATTGGTCTGATAAGTGGTTGATGAAACTCAGCCCGAGTAAGTGTAAAGAAATGAGGACGGGACACAGTGAAAGAAGCCCTCGATATGAACATTATCTTGCACGAAAACAGATGCATGAATATGCGTGTAAGTGACACTTGGGAGTCGACATTATTTCTAAGACTATCGCCAGAGTCAAACATTAGATGAATAGTAAAGATGACAAGCTGTCTGTCTGCTGGCGAATATGTGAACAGCATTCAAGTGCGTGAATAATGAAATATTCAGCAAAACGTTTACATTGTATATGAAGGCTAAAATTTGAATATATGTCTCAAGTCTGATCAAAGCACCTAGAGAAGTGCAGGAAACTGAGAAGATAAAGTCAAGATGAAGTTGGCAAAGGTGGTACCAGAATTAAGAGAACTGAGTTACAGGAAAAGGTTAGATGCCTTACATTTGTCCACCATGAGAGAGTTGAATAAAGGGTGAACCAACCTAGCCTTCAAGTTTACACACTTCGTAGTTAGATGATGCTAAGCGTGAACATTTCTTTGAGAGATGCGTAGATAACTACTGGAAGCCATAACATGAAACTGAGAGAGAAACTTTTTGGATACGATATAGAAATATAACACTTTTATAGTATGAGAGTGGTGGTTGACCGGAATAAACTGAATGATGAAATTGTCAATGTAGACAGCATTCGTTTTCAGCGAACGACATGATGCTGGTAAAACATGCCCCAGTCAAATGTCATATCGGCTGAAAGGACTAAAGTAAGAGAAAAAGAAATAGATTAATCAAAAGTTTAAAATTTTACATGATAAAGTGCAAAACTCCCTTCCCGCACAACACTAATGGGTGATCACGGATAAATAAGTAGGCTCTCATAAAGACGAATGAACTTAAACATTCATAATGATATACAGACATGCACATGAGCAAGGGATTAGATGGACAACATTACTTCCATGCTGCACGAGAATGAAGGGTTCACTCTGTCAACAGACCTGTCTCACTCACTCATGACCTGTCATCACTCTTTCCGGTGTTAATGAGCATCAGCAGCAAGTGCTGCAGGTTGTATCCATCATGTACGTCTTAAAGAAGTGTAATGATTTTCCTCAGTCATCCTCGCCTACGTCCTTATTTTGTTATTCATTTTCTCGTTACTGTCCGCTGCACCACCGCCACCGTTTAGAATATCATCTTTCCTCCCTTTATCATCCTCTACCCCGTCTCTACCGTCTACGTCACTATCAATATTCCCAGTAGCTTCTCCTCTCCTCCGTCTCCACCACTGTAATCATCACCAGCCTATGTCGCCCCTCCATCTCTGACAGACAGCCTTAATGCCTTCCTCATATCTCAGCTACCATTTATCCCTCCAGTCCTTCTTTCATTCCTCCAGCCTTTCGTCCCTCCCTCCCTCCCTCATCCTTTTCGCTGTTTATTCTATTGTCATTATTCTTTCCTTCCCCCTCTCCGCTCTCCATTTTCCTATTTCACCACACACCACAGCACTTTTCAGCCTCACACTTTCTCCTGACTTCCTCCTTCACTAAAGATTAGTTTACTATGGATGTGCCAGGAGCAAGTCCCGGCGGTGGGCGTGTTATGGTCTTGGCAGAAGATGAAGAAGTAGGCTACTAGTAATGTCCGTGGGAAAATCGATAACGCTAAAGAAAAGAGAAGCAGAAAATTGTCTCTCTCCTCGTGTAGTGATATTAGCTTCGGGTCCCAGGTCTTAGTGCGACCTAAGTGGTCTTTTACTTCTCAAGATTGTCACCTCAGTGATCCTAAGATTTTTTTCGTGATTTTCATATCCATGATTTTAGAGTTGATATTCAGCATCGGTTCACAGAGCCAGCGTGACTCGGGACTAGCGATTTAACCACATTTGCTGAAAAACACACAGTTGGCTGGAGTATCAGGCTGGAGTATTAGGCTGGAGTATCTCAGCCTGTAGTATCAGGCTGGAATCCAAGCTGCGTATGTTAATGTCTGTGTATATAAATTGCTGGAGTATCAGGCAGAAGTATTAGGCTGGAGTACCGGACGGTAGTATCGGGCTGGAGTAGAAGCGTTGGGAAAAAAAGATTGGAGATCAAGCTATAGACCCACAAGTCTAGTGTCATCTCTCTGAACGCTGTACCACCAAGTCTAACCCATCAATTCGAAGTCTGTGTGAAATTCATTCAAACCATTTCATCAACATTTCCATCTTTTCGACTTTCAAGACGACGTGAATTATTTCAATTTTCCTTCACACTCAAGTAACTACACAAGAACTTTCCTCCATCTTTGAAAATCCACAAATGATTTGTTGCGGGTAAAACTTTCCCATACCTGTCAGGTTCCAGGTTATGGGTTTCTAGCCTCCTGTAAAGGTATATACACACTCGCACTCCTTTGTTAGCTACAATAATTCTTTTCAACGCGGGACGGCAGCCGAGCTTTATTGGAAAATATCGTCTACCAGAAACGCGACTTTGTTAAACTTTAGAACTCGAAAATGCATCCAAACTCGTAAGCAAAATCATATCTCTTAAGCCAGTCACTCGTCCAGCTGTTCTACAACCTGATAATTGAATGTAGGGGGGCTGGGAGGGGGTTATTGGAGGGTTGTGGGTGAAGGAAGTGGAAAGGAGGGAGTCAGAGAAGTGGAGGGTTGGCAGTGAATGATATGCGGATGAAGGTGAAGGAAGTGAAGCAATGTGGGTGAAGGAAATGACACGTGGAGGTGAGGGAAGTAAAGAGGTGAGACTGAGGGAAGTGGAGGGAAGAAAAGAAGTGGAGAATGGGAATGAAAGAAGTGATAGAGTAAGGGGTAAAGGGAGTGAAGGGATGGAAATGTTGGGAGTGGAAGAGTGGAAGTGCAGAGATGGAAGTGAAGGAAGTCGGAGGGTAGGAGTGAGGTAAGTAGAGGATGGGTGTGAAGGAAGTAGATAGGTGAGAAGGCAGTAGAGTTGCCCTGAGAATATTCTGCCAGAAGTGTGGAAGACTATCTTAATGCTAGATTCAGGAGAATATGTCTTTACAGTTGAATTTACTCTGTGTATGATTGTTGGGTTTCTTGAGCATTTTATTTATTGTTTTCTTCTTTTTGTTTACTTGTCTTTTCTTCATTCTTTCTCATATTCCTTATTCTAAGAGAGTCAAGGGTAGAACTTCGACATTGCTGCCATCATGTGATGCTCGCCTTCTTGTTGTGTTAACCGCACTGCCATTCTCAGCCGTATACCTAGCCAGCCTCCTCAAGGCTGCCACTTCAGCCCCTATCTTGCAAACTCCCCATTTCACCAACACTCCCACTCTCAGTTCTTCCCTGAAATGAGGAACTACAGAATACCACGACTAACTCATATTACATCATTTAGATTTTAATATCACGTCGATTGAGATTAAGCATATGGAAACATGTGAGAGTATGAGGGTGGTAGTGTGAAAGTATAAGTGATAGTTTGAGAGTAGGAGAGCGACAGTGTGACAGTAGGTAAACAAGTGGCTTGCTTTGGCAGCTTCCCGCGTAAGGATCGTCCAGTTTCTCGTGTGTTGTTTCACACACCAGCAGATGGTAACGTTTCTCCCCAGACGCGGCTCCCCCACTCCCGGCTCCCTGTTTATGACGCCTCTCTGGTGACCACATATTCACTTTAAAAAAAAATATGTATATAATGCATAATATCTTATTCTTTTCAATCCTTATTTAATAACCTCTTTCGTTTCTAAATAAGTAGATTACCCCGTCCTCAAGTAACAGATAATCCCACTTACAAAATGAATAAATCATTCATCTGATAAAGGAAGAATAATTTAACCTTGAATAACGTAAGATTCCTGGGAATAAATCCCACGAGACATCGTGTGAAGCCCTTGGAATCCATCACTTGGCGGAGGAGGAAGATGACCCAGTGATGATGAAATATTCATTTTTTTTTCTCTCTCTCTCTCTCTCTTAACTGATGGAAAACATCCGGTAGAGGTCTAGCCGGCTACGGGAGCGGATCTATTAGAGGTTCAACTGTAGTCTGGAAGGACAAATGAATATTCATCCTAATGTTAGATTCTTTGACTATTTACACCTGAAGGAAGGGTGGGGGCATTGGGTTGGAGGGTGCTTAGGACGAGGGAGGAAGAAGGGGAGAGGGAATGACGGCGAAAGGGGGAAGGGAAAAGAAAAATTGAGATAAATAGCGAAGAGAAGAAAAGAAAAAAGTAGGAGAAAGAGAAAAGAGGAAATGATGTCCGCAAAAAGCAGAGAGAGAGACAGAAAGAGAGAGAGAGAAGCACGGTAATGCAAAGAAAGATGGGATGGTGGAAGTCTTAGGAGAGATGAGCTGATGTGTTGAGAGGAATGACAACAGCAGTGGGTAGTGATTAGAGGAGGAAGGACAAATGAAAATTACTTGTTGAACAAATTGATTTAGAAAACTTATGATAACGATACGGAAGTGTAACAGACTTAGACATACGGTACTAAATAAGTAAAAGTAATTTTGAATATAAAAAATTTTCTTAAGTCTTGGTTCACCTGACTTACGTGGCAGTAAGTTACATAAAAGGTAAATTGAAAGGCTGTAGGAAGAATAAGTTAGAGGCGTGATCGACTCACTATGGCTTACCTGATACTCCGGGACAAAGGGACATAAAGATATCACTTAATAAAGAAATCCCCTGACAAGTGTGTGACTCAGAAGCCATTAAGGCCTGACACGGTCCTCCATGGCTCAACAAATTAAGTCATTTCAAATACAATTTTTTTGAAATATTCAAGGGAAAATTTCAGGAGGAGACGTCCAGAACGCTTCTCCGGAAAGAAGTTGAAGGGACGATTTGTCACTGGTTGTGTCCTGAGGTGGAGACAGATGGAATCGGGGTTGGAGGAAGATAGGACCGTTCACTCACAGGATGTATGAGAAATGTGGAGTCCTGCCCTAACATCCTGCCTGGCCAGGACGGTTCTAGCCTTCTCTCCTACCCGACTAGGACGGCCCTCAACCCCCCCCCCAAACCACCACCACCACCACCGCCCACGCCCTGCCTGATCAGGGTGGTCCTCCCCCAGCGTCCTCGGGACACTCGGGCCCATCAGGCAAATGGAACTCTCTCCTCGTCTTGCTGCCGTCACGGAAGTAAATCAAAATAGATTTTTCATATTCTGTTTATTGGTCAAGCCCGTGCGATTTTATTCATGTCAGTCACTGCTATCTTGTTCCTTGTTCACATTATGTATTTATTTATCTGTAGTCCTATCCTCAAAGACTTTGAGACTGAAATTCTAACTTCAATCAATAATCATCCAAAAGTCTGGTTTAGATACGTTGATGATGTGTGGTCCGTATGGCCATCTTCTCAAGATTATGATGAATTAAACAACATCACCCCACCATCAAATTCAAGACTGAATGGGAAAAAGAAGGCAAACTGTCGTTTCTTAATATTTTGTTAACTAGGGATTCTGATCATTTGTCCCTCAAGATCTACAGGAAGCCTACCAACTCTGAGAGATATATTCATCATTTTTCAGTACATTGTTCTTCTGTAAAAATGTCTCTAGTTATGTCCATGTTTTTAAGAGCACTACGGATATGGGATTCCATTACTCTGTTAGAGGATTGTAGTCATATAAGACGTATCTTTAGGCAGTTATGTCATCCTAAGTGGTTTGTGAACAGGGCTTACTGGAAAGCTAGGAAGAAGTTTTATGCATCTAGTAACAAAAATGCGGAAAATTATGATAGATCTAGATGTTTAGTGTTGTCCTATTCTCTTACCTTAGCTAATGTAAGACAGGTACTAAACAACAGTTCTTTTAATGTTGCCTTCCAGTACAATAACACTATCAGTAAGATTTAATTTAAAGTAGGCCAAATCATCCAACAATTGGGAGTGTTTACGCCGTCAAATGTAAGCCACGTAAAGATGTATGCAGTGGCCAAACCGGTAAAACTATAAATGAGAGATGCTATTGGCACCGTCACTCAGTACGAAGGGATGACCATAAAAATTTGATCGCTAAACACTGCCATGAAAACGATCACCCCGTAGACCTTAACAACCCAGTCACATTGTACCCCTTTTCTGATTATGCTGCCCGTAACGCTATTGAATCTGTCGTAATTGCTAATACTAAGAACTTCAACTTGTTCCCAGGCAACTTTAAAGTCCATCCTATTATCAAACAAATCATTATGAAAGACTTAGCAAAAATGAAAACAAGAAAAATCATCCAACACCCATCTTGTTACCCTGGCCAACCCCCTCCACACAACCACCCTTAGCCACATGGCACCCCCACTTTCCTTTTAACGGTCACTGTCGGTCGGGTTAGTGTGTCGCCTAGAATGGCAGAAACAAGACGGTGTTTTTGCGGTGGTGCTGGGATTTAAAAAACTTTATGAATAATTGGCACCTGATGAGGCGGATTGTCTCCTTGAGACATCTTGTGCCATATCTATAGAAAAATTACATACTTGAGCAATATCTCGTGGCAAACAGGCAACCTCAACGTGACAGCACTAAAGTTTACTACAGGAATACATTTACAATATCATATCGAAAGGACGAGAAGCTAGTGCGAAGTATTGTGGCCAGAAACTGCAAGGCCATTGATGAAGACAAAGATAACCGTCTGATTATATACTGCAAAAATCCGAAAACAAGTTAGTTCGTAATGAACAACAATAAGGTAGGTCGCTCTGGAAGTTTGAATCATACCGATGTTGTCTATGAGTACCGATGCAATGATAGGGACTGTCT
Source organism: Panulirus argus (assembly GCA_038088735.1). Lineage (NCBI taxonomy): Eukaryota > Metazoa > Arthropoda > Malacostraca > Decapoda > Palinuridae > Panulirus > Panulirus argus. The sequence goes on along the minus strand of JAYMFT010289229.1, from coordinate 944 downwards.
GCCTCACCACATAAACTACACTGGACATACAAACTGCACCCTGAGCCTCCGCCTCTCGCTCCACTTACAAGAAAGTAGAATCAAACAACATCATGAACAAAAGCATGGAACGAGACTAACGAGGGAGATTATAATGAATAACACCAAAATTATTACTAGTTGTAGTGATCAGAGGAGACTACAGATATTAGAAGCTATTCACATTGCTGAGAAAGTACCTGTCATCAACATCCAGACAAACATTACCACCGCCATACAGCTTTTTGATGGCCCACCAATAGGACGTAGACTTCATCCCGTTTTAGGACAGGAGGAATGTGTCACTGACCCACCCGGTCCTGGGTTACGGAGGTAAAAGAGAACCAGACAAGCCCAACCTGACCTCGACTCCATACCCGGATAATAACGGTCTCGCTTGGCCTAATTTAGTGTATTGAGTAATGGACTGTCTATATTCCTACTTCGTTTGATATTGTTTTTCTGTGTTTCTTCAACTGTAAATTTTTCTATATATCTGTTTCCATATCTTATATTTAGTTTGTAACTCATACAACCCGTCATGATATTTCTAATTTGTATCGATTTTAGTGTTTTCCCTTACTTTTTATGTGCTTTGTACTGTGGGATTAACCGATTGTGTTTTCATATACTTTTTTTTGTGTTTTACATTTCATATCCAAGTTTTGTGACTCAGTTTCTTTCTCTTTTTTTGTAGATTCCTGATGATGCCTCTGTGAAGGTGAAAGCTTGATTGAATTAGAATTGATAATTATGGACAAACTGTGTTTGAGCACACACCTAATGGTAAAGGGATATTGAGAAAATTAAAGAACATAAAAGGAAGAGTAAAACTCTAAATATGCTGTCGTATTCAGTTCTATGTGCATCAGAGAAAACCATATATATATATATATATATATATATATATATATATATATATATAT
>JAYMFT010289208.1:0-10385 GCA_038088735.1 Panulirus argus | reverse complement strand
CTCTCTCTCTCTCTCTCTCTCTCTCTCTCTCTCTCTCTATATATATATATATATATATATATATATATATATATTATTTCTCATTGTCTCATTTTTTAGTATTTGTTTGTCATGATAATACTTATATACCTGTCTACTAGTTTGTACCCGTATGTTTGTCATTGTTTGCATGTTTCTTTGTAGAGGCGTTTGTAAACCCACCCGTCCATCCGTCTGTTTGCCTGTCAGTTCTCTGTTTTCTACAGATTTCTCGGCTTGTCTCTCATATCTATCCGTCTTCCTCCCCATCTATTTTGTGTCCACCTTCCTAGCTGCGTCTACGATCACAGGATCGGGTCACGATTGGTCGTAATGTTGTCCTCCAGAGTTTTTATACCTTCATGGTCAAGGGCCGTACGGCCGCGCTCAAGGATAATGCCGTCGTGCTCGAGGGCCGTAACGCGATGCTTTAAAAGTAGTGAAGTTGTTCTCCTCAAGGGACGTACTCAAGAATCTTAACTGTCGTGTTCAAAGGGTTCGTATCGTCGTGCGCGAGTGTCGTGATTGCTGTTCTCAAGGTTCGCACAGTCGTGCTTAAGAGAGTCGTGTGTACTTTCTTGCCCGTAGTCACAATATAAGCAGCAATATTTGCACCCCGTATCATTAACCAAACAAACATATATAGTTGGCGTTTTATGCAAATTTAACCCCTGCTTGGCTTGCTGTTGATTGCTGGGGTAAACATATGTTAGAATACCCAATTAAGCGAGAATGTAGTCCTTGTTTTTTCATTATATACAGTAAATTTATAATTAATTAATTATAGTTGATTAAAGGAAATTTTGTTTGTTGGTAACACCTTTTTTTTATGTTTTCTTTTGCCAGGAAAACTAAATTTCTCTGAAGAAAATGGATGATTTAATTTCTTTTAGAAAATGTTTACAGTGGTGGTCAAAAGAAAAACAGCGGTAATTATGTGTGAATGTTTTTCCTACCCAGTTCCCCCCACCATACACTCCCCCCTGGACTGTAATTGGTCTGTGTGTCTGTTAATGTGGCTGTGGGGGTGTTGTCTTTGTCCGCGGGGCCCGTGCAAAACAGCATATATTCACACAGGCGTGACAGGAGCGAGGAAAGAACTGCATTTGTAATGTCCGTATTATTTATGGGCCAATTTTCAGGAGAGCATACGCGTCCTGTGTAGGCACGGCAGCGGAGACGACAATGGCCGTATCTACACACGCACGCGTTTGGGGGCGAGGGTGACCACTGTTACTAATAAAAAAAAAAAAAAATTCTAAGGATTTCAGCTGTAGTTGATGTAAAGAGACTGTAAGGGCCTGTCTGTGCCAGTAGAATATATGTGTATCCGACACAATTTCCTTATCAGGACGATATATAAATATAGTAAATGGGATATTGAAGAAAATGTGAAGGCGTCAAGCTGAATAAATAACTAAAAAATTCTCGGGTTACTGCACTTTACTTTTAACACAGAAAGTGTTCTAAATTTGGTAACTCTAGATTTTCTCTGCTTAACGGATCTCATATCTAAAACCTACACAACAGTATCTTAGCAACAAAGTCCTTATGTTTAATGAAGATATCAATAGATTTAAATGTCGTGAATGCGTTTTTGTGATTGAAATGAGTTAAAGATCTTCCACATTCAAGGTAACAATGTTATTTTCGAATCCCTGCATCCATTCCCCTCTTGTCCCCACCCCACCAGGTGTGTTTTGGAAGGAAAACGTCTCTCTGTTACCTCTCTGGATCATGAAAGATGATGTGGGAGAACTAGAGACAAAGAATATGGTTTGCCAAAAATTGTGGCCAGAGATTCGAACCCCGGACCCGAGTCTGCTTGCGTGTTGATCTGGTGACAAATTGGAGCAGGTGAGTGGTTGCTTATGATATATATATATATATATATATATATATATATATATATTATGTTCTGTGAAAATTGCTCGTCCATGTGCTTTATATCCGTGTATATATATATATATATATATCAGAGTTACACTTCCTTGTACCTTCCCCACATTATAACTTGGATGACCTAAGTTAGTATTCTGCACCAGCCGAGGACACTGTTTCCCAGCGTTCGTTAGGTCCATTTCCTGTTTCCAGAGTTCGCTTCCATCGCAAAGTCTGTCAGAAAGCTTACAGGACGTTGCTTCAGACTCTGAGTTTAAGCTTATCTTTACTTATACACTCCGCTATAAAACTTAATCATCCGTAGACTGTGCCTTAAAGCTTAACTTACAGCAGACGTTGATGATAAAGCTTATCCTCACGTTCAGTTTGATCTTCTGAGCACGACGGTATGACCCTTGAGCACGACGGTACGACCCTTGAGCACGACGTTACGACCCTATTGGCACGACGACTTGACACTTGAGCACGACGGTACGACCCTTGAGAACGACGTTACGACCCTTTTGGCACGACGACGTGACACTTGAGCACGACGGTACGACCCTTGAGCCACGACGATTGGCGCTCCATTGCACTGGTTTCACATCCCAGGGATTTACAGCGGGTTCGAATCCACGAGTACGGTGGTACGGCCCTTGGGTGGTGACGATGGCGTTGTTGGCTTTTCCTGCCGCCCAAGAGAAGGATGTTGGAGGATTTGTCGCGTTGCGTGATCAAGGGCGTCTCGTCGTCTCGCTGGAGCGTCGCGCCAACATTCTTCTCACAGGATCGAACTCTCGTGCTCAAGGGTCACGCACACGTGTTCAAGGGTTTGAGGCAATAATGGTGCGTATATTCACAAGAATTAAGTTTTCCCTAATTTCCTGTGAGGGTGATCAAGACAACGCTTTGAATGTTCCAAAAATTATTGACACTGTGTCATCGTTGGTCTTTAGTCATTTTTAAGCAATCTAATTCTTTAATGACAATTGGAAATTCGCACAAAAAGAGACTGAAAAATACATCGAACGTCTTATTGTTTAGTCCTGGACTTTATATTGTTATCAGCCTTGCGTAAATTCCATGACGTGGGATTGTTATTAGTAATGGAATTAACAAATAAGTCTCAATAAAGAGAGATGGAGAAATGTTTTACCCTTAATATGAATATTCTAATGTTTTTGTGATGTTTCTGATGTTGATGTAAGTGGAAATATTGGACACTGTCGCCGCTATTATGGATCTTTACGAATGCGACTGAAGTATTGTTATGACTCTGTTTTTACAACTTTATCACCGTGATGCTTCATGAAGACAGCTGTGCTGCTATGTTTTTACAAATATATCACCGTGATGCTTCTTGAAGACGGCTGTACTGCTATGACACTTCATGTATACAACTTTCGTACTCTTATGACACCGTGTATACACCGTCAGTGCTATTATGTCACTTCATGGATGCAACTTTAATCCTGTTATGACACTTCATGTATGCAATTTTCATACTGTTATGACACTTCATGTATACAGCGTTTATGTTCGTATGCCACTTATTTTATACAACTTTAACACTGTTATGACAAGTAATATATACAACTGTCACACAGTTATGACACTTCATATGTACAACCATCATATTGTTATGACAGTTCATGGATACAGCGGTAATACTGTTATGACTTCACGTATACTACTTTCTTACTGTTATGACATTTCACGCTTTCAACTTTACCTTGGATGAGTTGGAATGTCAAAATAACCTCTGCAACTTTTACCCTGGTCATACAAACTCTGTACAACTCTTCCAAGTACCGCTTCCCTGAATATGTATGTAAATCCAGATTAATCTACATAATCTGTAGTAAGTTAGGCATTATTAGATTTACAACTTTGTTATTACCACCCAGAGGAAAAACGTATAGAGGTAGCTTAACCATAAATCGGAAGATATATCGAAAGGTCTTTGGCTTTTTTTATAGTGCTATGCCTGCCAGCTAATATATATATATATCATTATTGCATTTATGGAGGAAAGTGTGAGGGGAAGGAAACTTTTTGGTGGAATTACCATTTCCCTCTGAGAGAGAGAGAGGGAATTCTATATCAGGGTTGCGAGCTGGGAGCTGCCCGGTTTAGTGGCTTTGATCACGTGCTGTTTGCCGTCTGATTTGTGTGGAAGGTTTTTCGATTGGAAAGCCACAGGGGGAAGTTGTTTTACGGCACACCGGAGGGAATTGGTGGTCGGGTGGTGGCGGCTGGCTGATAGTCGAGGCTGAGGTTTTAGGGGAAAGAGAGAGAGAGAGAGAGAGAGAGAGAGAGAGGGAGGGAGAGAGAGAGATCGGAACGAGAGGAGAAAAATCTAATTTGTACCTTCTGTAAGGGAAATGATAGCTCTTGGAACCTTATCTTTAGGACTAATTTTTTTTTTATGTTAGCTTAGACGGCACGGGCAGCTGAGGCCCTAATCAAGGCCATCCCGCTAACGCTATATATCTATATATATATATATATATATATACCCTAGCCTGAGCTAAGTACCCATATTATCGACCAACCCCTAGGAGTGGATGAACAGCAGGGTTCACTGTGGACCGACTGCCGTAGCGACCAGGATTCGAACTTATTCGCTGCTCGACCCTGGGCGGCCCGTGAATGCGTACGCCACGGTCAGGAACGCTAAACCGCTACACCACTGGAGTCCGAATACTATATTACAGAAGTCAGTAGAAGGAGATTTTCGTTTACAAACCTGTGCAGGAGACGGGCTGATTAAATGCTCTTAGTAAGATGTAACTGGTTGATTATCATTTCAAGAATCGTTAAGGTTTCTTGAGTCTTCTAAGATTATATTGAGAAAAGTTTGTTTCGTTTCCATCGGCGGTTTCCTCTTTCGCGGTCGTAAAGCGATGTGGATTTATCCAAGACACAGATCCAAGTTAATCAAGAAGTACATCCCAGTTGTCCAAGAAAAACAGAAACCAAATAACCTCAAAAAAAAAAAAAAAAAAAATACCATTAACCCCCCTCATAAAAAAAAATGTCGTTAGTTAACCGGGGAACAGACCCAGTCATCCAAGAAACAGACCTGTGATGATTCTCTCTCTCTCTCTCTCTCTCTCTCTCTCTCTCTCCCTCCCTCCCTCCCTCCCTCCTTTTCCCACGTCACATGAAAGGCGTCGATCGAAGACGTGGCTCTGGTAATGCAATCCACACTGCTCCCTCGCTGGACATAACAGATTTTACGATCGAACCATCGCGTAATGCCTCGCAGTAGATTTCCTGTTAAGATTTGATGATGCTGGACAACGCCTTGAGCACGACGGTACGATCCTTGAGCACGACGGTACGGTCCTTCAGCACGACGGTGCGGTCCTTCAGCACGACGGTACGGTCCTTCAGCACGACGGTACGGTCCTTCAGCACGACGGTACGGTCCTTCAGCACGACGGTACGGTCCTTAAGGCCAACATATCCAAGGATCGTACCGTCGTGCTTAAGGATCGTACCGTCGTGCTCAAGCTCAGACGAGTACGATATACGATTATTTCCTAACACAGATATTCTTCCCTCCACCTGGCGTGAGTCGGTGCAATCAAGTGGTTTGTGGATAATGCAGGAGGTATTTCACAAAGTTATTGGTAGGAGTCCGGTTCCCTAAATCTCCAACGACGTTAATGGCCGACGGCATTTAAAACGAAATGGCCGTGGCCTTTAAAGGGGCCGAGGGCGGGGTGGGGGGTGGGGGAGGGTGGAGTATTGATAGTGGTTTGATTTAAAGGCCCGAGGAATGCAAAGGATTCAGGACCAGATGTTACTTAAGCATTCACACACACACACACACACACACACCACTCACACGCACACACACACCACTCACACGCACACACACACACACACACGCACACACACACACACACACACACACACACACACGCACACACACACACACACACACACACACACACACACAGGCACAGATTTTGGGGATAACGTCGTCACAAACATGTCGCACGAGTCTCACATTATGAGGATAGCGAAGGAGACCAACTGTCTGCTGGCAAAACTGCATTCACATTCACGGGGTAAGGAGATTTTCAGCAAGCTGTTCACATCCTATATAAGGCCAATACTATTAGCATACTTCTCAAGTTAGGTCACCATACCTAAAGAGACAATAAAATAAAGTTTATAGAGAAGGTCCAGAGGAGGGCAGCTAACATGGTTCTATGATTAAGAGAAGTGAGTTACAGGGAAAGGCTCTCAGAGGCCTTAGATGATTTGCCCGCCAATAGGAGAGAGGAAATTGAGGGGTGACCTGATCATAGCTCATAAGACTTTAAACCAGACTGAAGGCATAGACAGTGAGCAGTTCCCTGAAAGATGTAGGGATAGGAGAGCCAAAGGACATAACATGATATCAAGCAAGAAACTTGCTCAAGAAGATGTAAAGGAGCACGTCTCTGGTATGATTTCATTTCTGTATTTTCTAATGCAGTGAATTCCAAAAGGATGTAGGAGATTCGAACATTATAGAGACGACTGAATTCATGATAGTAGAGGTGGTGAATTAGATGAGGCCCCACGAGTATAACACTCCCTGGCCCTAGAGTACAAAGAGGTAATTGCACACACACACACACACACACACACACAGAGCTGAGGAATTTGTACTGTTGAGTTGATTTAGAGAGCACAGCAGGCAACCAGCATTCGAAAGGTGTAAGAGACCAATCAATTAAAAGAGCGGAATAAGAAAAGAAGAGAAACTTTGAAAAGATTATTGTTCAGAATATACAAAGAAAAAAAAACGTGGAAAACTTTACCATAGATTTATCAGGGTTGAATTGTCAGTTGATCAAGTGGAAGGGTTCACAGCGAAGAATTCTGGAGGAAGGCGAGATGCTAAACGAGGAAGAAAATCTTATTTCTGAAGTTTATTCACAGTGATGGACGCATCAGCCCAACGTCAACAAGAAGTGATGGGGAAGCGGACATGGAAAGCCTGATAAAGTCTATCTATATGTGCAGGACGAGTATATATATATATATATATATATATATATATATATATATATATATTAGCCTGAGCCAGGTACCCATTTTATCGACCAACCAATCCCCTAGGGGTGAATGAACAGCTGGGTTGACTGTAGACCGACTGCCACTACCAGAACGCTCGAAATAATGTGAAAGACGAAGAAAAAAAGAAAATAATCCCTTGGCGGAGGGCGTGGTGCTGAAGGAGTGGAAGAGAGCAGATGTTGTGCCTGCCATTTAGATCGGAGATCCAGTGACTGTACAGATTGGTGGGTCAGTATCTCTTGAGGATTATGGGTCTTGTGAACCCTGGAAAAGATAATCAGGAAGCGAGTGGATGATGACTCCCTTGCAAAGGAGAAACTACCCCAAGCGAGAGACGACGTGGTAAATAAATTACGAGACCAGAGCGTCAGTGGGATGTTAGAGGCCACAAAGATTTGCCAACCGTGGTAAGAGCGAGAGGGGTCTTGATTACAACGTTGAAGTTTCTCAACCAGTCTTACGTCCTCACAAAACAGTTCTGTGTAGGAAAAGATAGAGCAAACAGAGGGCGCAAAGGGGAGACTAAGCAAGAAGTCCTTAGAATGATAAAAAGATTTAAGGAAGGATTTGTGTGTGTGTGTGTGTGTGTGTCGGAGTAGTGGAAGAATTTAACTAGCTGAGTGACGAAGCTAGAAATGTTGGGCGCGAGCGCGGTGGCTGTTTGGCAGAAGAGGGAGTTTAAAGAGATGGAGCCCCAGTAGTGTAGAACCCTTCCTCTCTCTCTCTCTCTCACTCTCTGATATGCAAATAGGTCATTACGTACAGGAAATTACACACACACACACACACACACACTCACATATTCACTCTCCTGTGCATTTCTGAATACGCTGATATTTGATATCATTCAGGCATGTGTGTATATGCCTGTTTAATATATATATATATATATATATATATATATGTGTATGTGTGTGTGTGTGTGTGTATGTATATATGTTTGTTTAGGTATTTCGTAGATAATGTATTCTGTAATGATTCATCTGTGCTTATGTCGATTGTTAGAGGCAAAAATGATCAGATGCCTCCTCTCTCTCTCTCTCTCTCTCTCTCTCTCTCTCTCTCTCTCTCTCGCGTGTCAGCTCCCACATCATGAGACCGACCGGGCCAGAGTTAGAAGAGATGGCCCAGCATCACCTAATCTACGGTGTTGGCCATCATCTGGCTGAGAGGAGGGAACCCTCTCAGGGCTTCGTCGTCACGGAATGTGACGGTCGAACACAGAGCCATGGATACGGGGATGCGGCTGGAAGCTTGAAACAAAAAAAAAAAAGAGGAGTCCTCTTCATTATTTCGATGGAAGTTTTAACCTGTGAAAGTTTTCGTGTCTTCTTCATTTCCCCATAGCAGTCTTATCCACGCCTGTGCATTACGTGGGTGAGGCTTGGCAAGGAGGGTAGCATATCCGTGAAGACGATGGTAGAATCCTTGATCGCGATGGCACGGCCCTTGGGCACGATGGCACGACCCTTTAGGATGAGAGTACGACCCTTTAGAATGAGGGTACGACTCTTGAGCACGATCTTACGACCCTTTAGCATGAGAGTACGACCCTTGAGCACGATCTAACGACCCTTTAGCATGAGAGTACGACCTTTGAGCACGATCTAACGACTCTTTAGCATGTGGGTACGACCCTTGAGTACGTTACTGGGATCCTTGAGCGCGATGGTACGACCCTCGAGCCTTACAGTAGAGTCCTTGAGCACGACCATAGTATCCTTGAGCGCGATGGTATGTACGACCCTGGAACACGAGACGAGGGTACGACCCGTGAGAACGATGGTAAGTCCCCTGGGTGTGATCACGTGATCTTTGGCCTTATTCTTTGTGGGTCACATTTAAGGCCTGACAGGAGACCAAATAACGACGTGAGAGTCAGTCAACAGCCACAGGTATGAATGATAAAAGAAACGGGTATATACTTAATGTGCAAAAAATCGTATTTCACTTCGACATGAACTTCGATGACTGAAAACACACAAAAAAAAGGCACACACACACACTGTAGATAGCTAGCTTTTACATCTTGAGCGTATAGGGCCAACGAGAAGCGGGAACTAGCTTGTACAGATTAAATACTACGTTTTATAAAATGGAATGTATAGGCTTCAGTTTGAGTATTGGCCACAAAACGGGACCTCACATAAGGTACATCCCTAACACATTTCAGTTCCAGTGCAGTTAAACAAATGAATAATTAAATCTCATTCTTTTAGATAATGATTAAATGAGAAGATAATGAGCTGTGGTACAAGAGTTCCTTTCTCGTGGATATTGCTCATGTGGCCGACATTTTGAAACGTGACAACGTCGCCTCAACCCACACTCTTGATTATGAGATGGCCATCAGGGGGATCGCCACCACCCTCCGTAGACCTGATGGTCCTGATCAAGCTCCTCAGCCCAGGTAAGGGGTGCATGGCAGGGCGAGAGGCGTGGTGGTGGTGGCCGTTTGACACGATCTGCCCATGTGAGGGACTTCGTTAGTACAGGTTTCTCCTCGTGGCCGTTCACATGAGGTACTGCCTCCTGCTGCTTTACGTGGGATTGAGCGTCCCTCTCCTTCACTTCAGATCGTGCCTTGCGGGGGCTTCTTTGCTAGTTTTAGTCGAAGTTTGCACCTGGGCGTTGCCAGATGCCTCTCCGGACTCGACAGGTCCCTCTTCGCCCACAGCGTCCCACTGGGCCGGATTCATGGCCGGTTTGCCCTGGGCCGGGTGCCTCATCGGTATCAGCCACGTAGTCAGGTTGTTTTCTTGGCCCCTGTGGAACGAGAGACGATGAGCTGCCAGAGCAACCGAGCCAAAAATCCTCCCATGAGAATAGCAAAACTCTGCACACGAGGAATGTACCGCCGCAAGACGGCCGGCCATCAGGCGACTGACGAAGGACACTCGCCTCACGGACTGGACAGCCATTACCTTGCAAACCATCGCATTCCGGATCAGGTGGATGATGTTGGAACTCCTCTCTTCTGGCAGGACAAGAGGCTTAGCCTCGATGTAGCCGAAGAACGGCAGGTAGACACACCTTGTGTCCGTGTGTCGTTGTCGCAGAAGAGATACGAACCTTGACTGGTGCTCCAGTAGGTACCTGTTCAGCGAAGCGAACAGTCACACAAGGAATGCCAAGACACCAAAGTACAGTACCAATCTTGCTCTTATTTTCATTTTCATTCTTATAGTTAGGGTAACTCATAAAGTTAGTTCAAGATTTAAGATTATATCCCCATTAGTTTGGGCTATAGAAAGAGTTGTACGGAAGAGGGTTCACGTGTGGGAAATGAAATGTTGAAGGACAATATGTGGTGTCAGATGGTTTGACTGAGTAAGTAATGTAAGGGTAAGAGAGATGTGTGGTAATGAAAAGAGTGTGGTTGAGAGAGCAGAAGAGGGTGTGTT
>JAYMFT010289197.1:0-10385 GCA_038088735.1 Panulirus argus | reverse complement strand
ATATATATATATATATATATATATTATACTATCATGCTTTTTAACAGCCCTGGTCCAAGACTCAACATGAGATTCATCATCAGAAAACACAGCATAGAAATTTAAGTGCTCTAGACCAGCCAGGCTGTGGGGGTGGGGCTATGGGGGCCTGAGGGCTGCGGCTTCCAGCAGCATAGGTCGACAAACAACCCAACCCAGCAGCCTGGGCTCAACCCGGGCTGTGGGAGGGTAAGTAAAGACCCACGAAGACTTCACCATGTATTCCAGTTCACTGGATCACAGCGCTCGGAGCTATGTTCAAAGCTGTTCTGTTTAAAATCCTGTATGCAGGATTTCCTTCGCAAAGCGCGGTGTGCCGCTGGGTTGCAAGGCGCTACATGCTAGATCCCATTTAAAGCACAAGCCAACAGAGCACGCAGACACAAGTCTGAGGGTAGACTCCTAACCTAATGATTCACGCAAAAAAACATAGTTAGAGGTGAGGCAAATACATAAATTTCTGAGTAAAATAATAAATGATTCATACTGAGGTCATTCGGGAAGTCAAACGTCAAAGGCAAATCCTAAAAACAACTTCTTCAGGTCTTTAGGGTAATTCTAAGACTAAATACACTCTCACTGCGCATGTGACCCAAGCCTTCAACTTAAACCAGAAAACATTACGCTTCCAGGGAGAGAGAGGCATATGGCGAACCGGCAACTGCAGCTGTTTTGGCTTGCCATGCACCACCATCCGGGCGAACTCCCCATGAATAACGAGTCAACGGTCAAATTATCGAAACCGAGCAGTGAAACTTAAAGATCATCATCCGGGATCCACATTACGAAAAACCATCTATAATCATGAGAGAAAAAAGTAACACATACTAAAGTGAAAAAGTTGCGAGCGAAACAAGTGAAACAACGTCAACTGTTTACTCTTATTTTAACAATGAAATAGTCCCCACGTCCGCTTGAGTTTATGTTACAGTCGCGAACAAAAAGTGTAAAAATTATTTTCGGTATTTGTGCAAACAGCAGCACCGTAACTTCTAAACTGGAGCTTGGAAAACAAAATACCGGATGAATTTTTTTTTCATTTTCTATCTGTAGAGGAAAACATCTACCAGGGAACCATCTGGCAAACCAAATAAGTAGTTCAACAACAGCTTTTTAACATAGCCGATTACATATTCCACAGCTAAAACATGAAGCAGGAAATGCTTTGGTAAGGGGTTTAACCCCTTATTTTTTTTCCCCTAATACCGTAAGGGGCAAAAAATTAGTCTGTGAAAAGGGCACACTACCCCCCTTGCTTTCCGCCCAAATACCTTAACTGCCTATTGAAAAGCTTCAACACTTCTGTCTGGCACCAAATACCTTAGACATGGCTGAGAGCATGGAATCCAAAAATATTCTCGCTCCTCCTTATTGAGATCTGATGACAGATCCTTCAGGAAAAAAATACAATCATCCCAAGTTTGCGTACTGACAGAAAGCAGGCCTATAGTAAGGCATATACGAAAAGATAAATGTCTTCGAACCCGAAGGCTACATTATCCACTACCAAGTCCTGCATAGATCAACATCACTGTGAGAGCGCAATTCAGTGGGATATATTTGGTGTGCCTCCAAAGACCATCTCTTCTGATGTGCCGTTGAATAAATCACTCCTACGTTCTTCTATGATTCACAAGCCACTTACGACCCGCCCATATGGTGGCGACATCAAAAACAAAGAAATAGCACGAGTCAAAGGTCACACCTTACCTCCATAATCAGACCTCACCGGCCTCTCTTAGTCCAATACCCCCATGATCCTAAGGTGGAGCGGGAGGCTGAGCACAGCCCCCCCTTTCACCCATCCACCAACCGAAGTGGAGGCAAGATGGGGGACTCAACCCCCATCACATACAGTCACAACGAATGGGTAAGGGAACCCGGTCAGATACCATCTCCTACCCCATCAACACCAGTCTTGCTGTCACATGATGGGATGGCTTGCACCCCGTACTGTCCCAAGGTGAGTAATCCTCACCCCCAACGATCCTCAGTCCCAAGATACGAGGAGGCGATACCCCTTCTGCCATAACCCCTGGCCTCGAAGTGCCTCCATTCCCATAACCCACGAATGATGAATTTCCATCCCGACTTCTGACGCTAAACTGTACGAAGAAAACCAGGAATTTGAGTAAGTCACCTTTAAATCTGATTGCGACGGATTTAAAGCAAACCTCTTAATTATGCATCATCAAAATGTGTTCTTGGCATGATTCTTGTTTTTTTCTACCCTCTGATTCTTCCAAACGAATCAGGTCGCACTGTGCAATTCTCGGCCACCTGGTACCAAGATCTCTCCAGGACAGCGTACTTCCAAAAGGCAAAGTCGTACGACATGAGTGGCAGGCGACTTGGCAAGGTCGTCAACAAAGCCTGTGTGTGTGTGTGTGTGTATATATATATATATATATATATATATATATATATATATATATTGCAATAATGAACTTCTTGAGTCACACAAGAAAAAGGAATCGACATTACCTATCTAAAGCACATAAAAATAACTCTAATGATTGGTCTCATTGATCAAAATGCCAATGCAAAATGCTTACTGTGCACAAGCTGTCATTCACTTCACTTTAATCCTTCACATTCCTTACGTCATTGCACTTTTGCATCAATTCGCTTCCACAAGGAAATTAAAGTGCAACCATAGGGATTCCTAAGGACGAAAAAGTTCAATAAAGTTTAAATTTTCCACGGGTGATTTACTGCCCTGCCTCAGTGGCATAACAGCTCTTCGTCTCTGTCCACGTCTTTTTTTTTGTTCCAGTAATATTTCCGGGACGAATATTCTAAGTACGAACGTCTACTTCTGTTAAAACATACGGCAGTCTCACTTTTTAACGGTTTATATCGCCTTCTTTAATCAGTAATGTAAGCAATTTACTTCAGTGGACTTTACACTAAAGCACAAATTGATTCTGTAATTTCCACGAAAACCGGCATTCCTTTTACGCATGCGCAGACTCGAGTGACACGCTTTGCGCACACCCAGGAATTTCGCGCAATAAAAAAATATCTTTAGCGAGAAGCGAGCTATTTAAATGCCTTGGCTGATCTTAAAAAAAAAAAAAATATTAACTTGTCTCCTTTCATCGCTTATGGAAAGCGTTGCCCGGGAGTTTATACTCTCACACAGACATGGGCTACTGAAGCTTGAGATGGTCGGTCGGTCCGTCGGTCGGTCCCCCCCCCCCCATGAGTGACGCAACCCTAAATTTGTGTGCATTCGTTTCAGTGTCGTTGTGACAGACGCTTAAGGAAGGAAGGAAGTCAAAAGCTCTCGTTCGTTGTCCAGTGCGGAGTGAATCTCTCGAGGCTTTTTATCTGGCAACTACTCTTCGAGAATCACAGTCATATCCTAGCCAACACGTACACGAGCTGCTTTTTCTTTTTCATTGTGTGTGATTCCACGCAGGAAGATTGATCGATTATCCAGAATCACCTGCTGCGTCAACATCTGGAGGAGGAGGAGGAGGAGGAGAGGGGGGAAGAGAAGGGGAAGAAAGGAAGGGAAGAGGAGAGCCTGAATTGGGTTAAGTTCGGAGTGCTCCCCAAGTTGGGAGGGATTAAGTCCGTTTCCTGAACATCCTATTCTCCCTGTGTTTCAGAGCGCTGCCCCCCACTTTCCCGTCCCCCCCCTACCCCCCCCCCCACCCCCAGCCCTGTTTTTGGAGGGACGGGGGAAGCTCTGGAGAGACTGGAAAGGTTAGTTACTTGAAGAAGTGGGAAGGGTGGGAGAGGGGAGAGCCAAACCTAGCTTCCACCTATAAAAAAAAAAAAAAAAAAAAAAAAAAGCCAGGGCAGAATCTTTTTTTACAAGTGCTAGTTGGGACTATATTTTCTTCAAAGCATGTACCAGGTTAGGCTTTTGTGTAGCATTAGAAAAAAAAATCAAATCAGCTATGGGTCTTATGCCATTCAAGTGCTTAAGAAACTAGATAACACATGTATACAGTTTCACGGCCAAGGGCTAGCGCATCTCCTAGTTACGAGGCAAGTAATTTCACGGTGAACCCTTGCTGAAGGTGGCATACTCTGAGCACAATGAAAACTTGAAGAGTTGTATGACTTATGCCAATCAATTCCTTTGATAGCGAGAAATAACAAGATACAAATTCAAGGCCAAAGGATCAATTTTCTTCAAGTTATGGGGTAAAGCTACGGTGCTAAACCTTTTATAAACGGGGTATCTAATGACAGTCCAAGCTACAAAAGTTACGGACCTTTATACCAATCAGTTCGTTACAGCTAGGAAACCACTGCATGAAGTTCCATGACTAACTGATTTACGGCTTTCAAGTTGTGACAAAGTTGAGGGTTAAATGTGAATGCAGACGTCGGGCAAAAGTGATCCCCAGGTATCTGTTTGTCTACGCCTAAAAGAAAGTCGTGCAATTTAGATAATAACCAAATATCGAGAACTGTATTTCTGCAAAACGAAACTGCGAAACCTTTCTATTTGTACAGTACCACGAAAAGAAAATTCTGTTGTGGGAACGTCATCATCATACATCATCAACATTCTCTTGGGACAAGTCTTGCTTCAACCTTACGTCAATTCTGGAATCTCGCCTCAACCGCCATTAGTCGGTCTGGGTCCAAGCTGCACTCCCACCGACTCCGCTGACCAGTCAGGCGAACTGAGGCGGCAGCCACAGCCTGGTTGATCAGGCAGACTCTGTGGGTGTCAATTCACTTCCCCCCACGGGTTAGTCAACAACGTTTCAAGGCATTTGCAGGTGGAGTGTTGAACGCTAACTGGCCCCAGGTTGATCACGCGTTTCCCTAAATTTGTTTACGGCACCTCTACACACACCAGAAGGTCTTATCTAAATCTTCCACACATATCGGGCCAATCTGGAATAGTTTGCGTGACGACTGGACACCAGGTCTTCCAATATAAATCTCCAGCCTGTACGCCCAAGACTGGAGTTCCGAGTCTGGACCACGTTTTAAGACATTCTTTGACCTTGAATCAATGAAGATCATTTTGGAATCCTTTAGATACAGTGGCCATGGGTTGATGTGTATAGGAAGATGTCAGAGGATGCATATTCCAGATCCAGCCCAGAAATACTTGGGAATGGAGTTACTGTTTAGAGATCTTTCACGGTCCATATTAATGTAGTCATACTAAATTAAGGCTGAAATCTCCGAGGCTATACTCCCTGGAGCGCAGACGGGAGAGGTACATCATCTATACCTGGAATACCCTAGAAGGTATGGGTTCCACCTTACATTCGTAAATAACATCATCACAAGTGTATGACAGGTATAGAAGACTTTGTAAAATTACTACCTCGGAAACTGAAATCCAAAGGTGCGTTATGCACTATAAGAGAGAGCACCTTTAACATACGGGGCCAAAGACGCTTCAACATCTTGCCTTCTAACATCAGAAACACCATGGAAAGCAAAGCTGAGAAGTTGTGGAGGGCTATGTGGGCCTACGGTTTGCGGCTTCCAACAGATTGGTCGACTAACGACCCAACCCAACTGCCCCCTGAAGACTTCACCAGGTAATTACCAGATAGATAGATAGATAGATAGATAGACAGACAGAGGAGACCAGACAGAAAGCACTCATTTTCTGTTGCCATACAAGTAACGGACATTATAAAATCAAAAGGTGACGTGAATACAGGAGAAAACGGGGTAAGCATCAGAGACTGGAAGTTGCAAGTATACAAAATCTTATGAACCATCCAGTAAAAAAAAAAAAGGAAAAAAAAATATTTACATATATACCAGCCAGGCTGAGGTGGATCCGTATACCTGAGGACCACAGCCAGACTGTTCGGGGTCATATAAGATCCCAGACTTCACAGTGAAGGCAGAAGAATCCAGAATCGTTACGTATATCAGCTTCACCAATTACCAAAACAAATCCGACCTTTTTCCTGTCTAATCAAGAAAGCACAGACTCGCCAAGGTCGAACGACCAACAAGCATACTGAATGGGCACTAAATTCCCACGCCTTGTACATAATTTCCACCTGTCACACCACCACCAAGACTTGGGCACCTTATGACCTTAACTACAGTAACTTATGTAATGCTATCAAACGGTAGGTTAAAGCAGCTCAGACTTTTTCTTTTTTCTTGTATGTCAAAACAAACTGACGTTACATACTCACCAACACAATACTTAACGCTTGATGTTATACCAATACTAAACGTGACCTCAATAACAAACCTGATGGTCAAAGTACACCAAAACGTTACAGGTTCAACGATTCTGGTAATATGTAATCCTAAATAACAGTCGCATAAATGTCATGTATGATCCTTAGTGAGGCATACAGGAGTGCAAAATATGATCCTAAGGTACACAGGAGAGTAATGTGTGACCCTAAATAAGATAAAGATAACATGTGATCCTAATTAAGATGCACAGGAAAGTTACACGAGAAAAAATCAATATGTATTGTCATCATCTTCAAGAGAAAGTGTGAATGTCAAATGTTTGAAATACATCAAGTTATGAATTCATATATATAAATCAAGCCATGAATTTATTTATTGCTCATGCAGAACCATGCCAACCAACATTCCCTTCCCTTCCCCCTCCTCTGTGAAGCACATAACCAGGTCCATACGTTCCTAATCAATATATACCACCTCCCGGATCGATCGTGCTGACTTTACAGCACCATACATTCTCCCCCAACGTTCGCTGCCCTCACCATGCAAGTGCTGTCAACTCGTTTACGTCCGCAAGACACTGGAGGTAGTGGGACTCGCATGCCGCTAATTACAGGTTGTAGAAGCCATCAGTGGCTAGTGACACACCCGGTCAGGAGAACCACCTGGCTGGCACGCACCCTCCCTGGGGTGGGAGGGAAGGTTATGGTGTCCTCCTCCACGACACAGGTAGATGCGTCAACAAAGCTTGTGTATCGACGCCGCGTTGATAGTGTCCGCGGCGGTGATACACGCCAATGATAAGAATGACAACGTAAACCAACTTCACAGCCTACATAAGACATTCACTAATGCACAGGCACAGAGCTCAATGCATGTTTTTTTTTTTATTGCATTGACTGACAGCATGCAGTAAAGCACAATGCAACGCCTGACCACACCATTCAGACAGAGATGTAGCCGATAACTGATCCACACCTGATTTCCGAGGCTCGTCGTCCTGATTGGTGGTAGACTCGACTTATCCGTGAGAGGTTTCTTCTTCAACGACGAAAATCCATTTGTTAGTGTTGTGTAAAAATATCGTCCGCGGGAGACTTGATTGTGTCCTTCGCTTTGTGTACAGTATCCTCATGCACAACCTTTTCGCGTTACTTACTTCATATTCAAACACTTTACCATGAAACAAGCCCCAGCACACACTACTGCCGTAAGTACAATTCGATAATATGACGAGTCAATTAAACTACAGAGTATTAACACCACAGTAACAAGTTCGTCAGCACCGCAAACAGAACACAGCATCAACCATCCTCTCCAGAGCACTTGGCGTGCGTTACTAACAATTGGTAACTTCGTGGGCTTACAGACGGAACACATGGTCTGGAAACACGTCGTACGGAGAGGACGTTGTGCAGAACTAAAAATCAATATATGAGACTGTACAACTTATTTACATCATATATACACAATAACACAGAATCAAGCAAAATAAGTAGCTAACACGCTTAACTTCAAATACTTCAACCACAAATTTCCTTGGGTCTCTTCTAGACTTAAGTCACAGTGCAACTACCTGTTTGTTATGACAACAACAAAACGTTTTATCAAACTACACTATCAACATACTATCAATAAGTAAGTCAATTTCCCTAGCATATATAGTGTAGTATCAAAATTATAGGCTCTAGCCTAGACACACTTCAGATAAACCTCTCTCTTCGCGCGGGAAAGTATCCTACGCCCGGCAGCGCGACTCGCCTTCGGTAATGTAAGTCAAGTCTTGAGATCCATTACTTGTAACTTTTCATACCGTCGCAGTTCTCCACTAAAATGCATGCTAAACAAACAGGAAAGCATGGCATGCATAAGATGATTCAAAAGGGAAAACTATGAACGATGCAAACAGGTGCAGCGAGTCGGAAAACGCTTGCAATTTTAGTCACTAATTCTGATTCACGTATCGCACAGGGATTGTAATGGCGGTCATATTAATTCATAACGGCAAGTGGACAGGCAGTCAGCTGGAGACTAAGGCAGACTGGGTGGCACCGGTGGATGTGCCACCATTATGTTACATGCTTATGAACTCTTAGATACATAACGAGGCAACAAGCACCGTATTTTAGATACAAGGTTATCGCTGTATTTTTCATACATTACAGGGCCAGAAGCATTGCATTTTAGATGCAAGACTAGAATAACTGTATTTCAGATACATTATAGGACTAGAGGCAATGTATTTCGGATGCATTACAAGGGTAAAAACATTATGAACACGTGACTGTCCAAGGCGCTATCCCTTAAGTGATGTTCACATCCTACGCTACAAGTATCTTGTTGAACACGCAAGTCATCTACCGATCGGCGGTAGATAGTGACGTATACCGTCACGTGGGCAGATAATAAACACGAACAGTCACACATTCTATGCGGGTTAGGCCATTCATGCGATGAGAATTGTACGGTCTCAGAACTATCATGGACACCTGTAAAAAAAAGAAAAAAATAAATAAATCCGTTCAGGTGGTAAACTTGACCATGACGACTTCGATTTAATGACCCCTAGCAATCGACAGGTTCATGACCCAAATCGCCAACTCGCCACATGGGTGAAAATACTTTACAACTAATCACGAAGGAATATTCCAATTATGAACACTAATATAATTCCCGTTTCCCTTACTACAACTGGTGTGGGCTCGTGTGTTCGAGCAATATCTAGAACTGAAAGGCACGAAGAGACGGCAATAATAATCTAATAATACTGGAGCATTACAGAATTTGAAACTGGGCCGCATTACAGAATTTGAAATTGGGCCGAGTGTGTGTGTCTGTGAATGTACTTACCTGTTTGTGCGAAAGGGAAGGAAGTTTACATTTATTAGGACACCGTCTCCTGAACATTCCCTACTATCATACAACTTTTTAAATCCCTGTTAAGTGTTATGCATTTACCACAACCTCCATTTCCGTTCATCCACTACTCTTATACCATAAAAGTACTTCTCTACATCTCAAAAGTTTTTCCGTTAACTTTCACGTTATGTCCTCTGGATGTTCTGTCCTTAAGTCTTTCGAAGAGCTGTTCACCATCTGCGTTATCAATTTGATTTGAAAACTTAAAAGGCTGTGACCAGGTCACCCATCACTCTTATCTCTCCCAAGGACGGCAAACATAAATCCTTTAACATTACCCTGTAACTTAGCTCTCTTAATTCTGGCACCAACTTTGCTTGTCCTCTCCTCCGGACCTTCTCTATAAGTTCTATGTGCTACATTTCCCTGCTACTGGAAAATACCGCGACAGGAGCCTTTAGGAAATGTCCCGCGTAACACCAGGACTCTTTCACAGAAATTAGTCCTAAGACAATTATAGATACAAAGAATAAATACAGAAAGGTGAACTGGCTCTAGTTTCAGTTCTGTGTAATATATTACGTTCAAGATCTGTACGGACTAAGGTTCAAACGAGATCTGGACCTGGAGCGTTCTTATGCAGAATTTCTGGACATGTGTCTGGTGCTGGTGTGCAGAAACAAGTCACTTAACGGAGGAAAAAAAAAATGTAATTGGATTCATAACTTATCCCCCAAGCACGAAACCAAAACGCGCCATATCATACGCACATGAGAAGGGGTGGGATACAACAGCAAATAATTCTTTTTTCCCCCCATGAAGTAGAGTCAGATTAATACGTGGGTAAAGATATTTTTTCTGTTTCATGGAAAACTATCGAGATGGAATAATCGTCTTGGTACACGAAATACCCAAAGTCTCTTTCCTTTTCTCTTTTTAAGGATGCCTCAATGCAGCTATCAGTTCTAACCAACCTCACTACCTCCTAGCGACACCAGGGTGGGGGGGGGAGGGGACGGACCTCTCCCGTTCCTGCAGCATCCCTGACTGTACTCTGACGTATCTTTTTCACCAGGGCTCCGCCTTCGCCCGTATCGTGAAGCGTGCGGCTGTGCGGTGTAAACAGGAAAAAAGTACTTGAATACATTAACGGGCCTCTTAACTCAGCCTTCCGGGAGCTGGTCTCTGCTCTTCGGGGCGCTGAGGTAAACATGGAGGTTATGGCAGCGTTCGGAAGACTTGAGTGAGCATATGTATATAAAGCAATAAATAGCAATGTCACTATTATCAATTCCACAAAAACCCACTATTCGGAGAGTAAAAAACAGAAAAAC
>JAYMFT010289186.1:0-10385 GCA_038088735.1 Panulirus argus | reverse complement strand
TGTGTGTGTGTGTGTGTGTGTGTGTGTGTGTGTGTGTGTGGGTGTGTGTGTGTGTGTGTGTGTGTGTGTGTGTGTGTATTACGTATAACATCCAGAAATTGCATTACTTACTTCAATGCAACTGAAATATTTTATATTTTCATTCGTTCAACGTAATCTTTGAGAACAACGATAAATATTTAAGATTTTTAAGGTAGATACTGCCACTGTAATTTAAGTCATTAATCAACTGGGAATTGTACTGTGATTATATTCGTAGATTATGACATTTCTTAGCTTGACTTGATGCCCCTACACCCTAGGTACTACCTCACCATACCCCCAGCACCCTAGGTACTACTACACCACACCCTCAACACCCTAGGTACTACCACACCACACCCTACACATCAGCACATTCTGGATGTCATCACAACCCTAGACGCTTACACACCCTATACATACACCACCACACCCTACACACCGTCACACCCTATACGCACCACCACACCCTTCGAACCACCACAAACACACACACACATACACACACACACACTCACATTTCCCACGCCACCACACCCATCCCGTTACGTAACAGGGCTAAACATACACACACACACCGAGTGGTTGTGGTAGGGATACTTTAATGTGAAGGGGATTGGGATGACCCCACGACTCATTATAGCTAATCATTACGAATCACGTGATCTGCCTACCTCATCCTAGTTCGCATGGGTAAAAATCATCCTTTTCTATTATTAATAAGATCCGGAAAGTGTGGTTTATGAATTTGCATTCTTGCAGTTTTACATTTCAGAGTCTTCGTTTTCTTAATTTTTTTCCACAGGAAAATATTTAACGTCCTATTTCATAATACCTAAAATTTCGTCGGTGAGGATTTTTCAAAATGTATGAAAATAAATCCAAGAAACCTACATTTCATATAAACGTAACATGTATTTGAATTATATCGTGAAATACTATAACATAAATCTTAAGAGTAGTAGTTTTGACCCAATTTTGTTAATATAATGTTCCATGACTCAGCGTTATTATGGATAAACATTTTTCAAGATTATATGCTGCATTCTGAGAAAATTTCTTTGAAGCAGAATCATCATAAACATGATATCATATCAGACTATATCATGTCACACAAAATTAAGAACTGTACGTCAAAATTGGTTCTCCCGTTTTCTGGAATTATATACGGAATACCAGATTTTCTACTCTTAATTTAGGGTCAACTTATGGAAAAAAAAATAACATTGCAAGCGGAGCCGACTTTCACTGCACAACCTTGAGTGGAGTTTAGAATTCGTCTGTAGGTATCTGTTTACCTTCAGGTTCGTGAAGGGTGTTGAACCCAGGGTAACCTTTCGCTGTTTACCTTCCATAAGGTAGAATATGGCATGTAATCAATCGTCTCACTGTCGTCTCCTCTCTCACTCTCTCTCTCTCTCTCTCATAACTCAGATCAAGTCTCTCTCTCACACACACACACGTATTTTATCGACCTTGATCATCAGGGATTGATATGACGTTTTCAAGCTTCTGATTCACCCACTACTTTCCTCACACTGCCTTTGATGGCTGAACACGCGATTGTCAATCTCTGTCCATCAGACCACGTCACAGCATCTGATTAACACGCGTCTATATGCTTAGTTCCGTGAGAGGTTTATGAGAACTGAGAATTGGTAGGAAACTATTAGTGGTCTTAAGTTATTATTAGGAGTATTTTAAAGATAATTTAGGTTAGAAAGAATGTTCTATATATTTTTGACCTCTTGAGCGTGATGGTATGATCTTAAGCACGACGGTACGACCTTTGAGTACGACGGTACGACCTTTGAGTACGACGGTACGACCTTTGAGCACGACGGTACGACCCTTGAGCACGACGGTACGACCCTTGAGTATGATGGCTTGGCATTTAATCCGATCTTTCTCGTTTGGCTCTTGCCCCGACCTCGAATGTCGTGCTCGGGGGTCGTACTGTCGTGCTCAAGAGGTTAGGTTAAATTTTTTTACAAAGTATTCGAGGCCAGGTGTCCCAAAACACAGTCGTTCGACTTGCGGTCAACATAGAACCAGTTCTTCTTCTTCTTCTACTTCTTCTTCTTCTTCTTCTTCTTCTTCTTCACCGAATGGAATTTAAAGAAACGATCACAAATAGCGTAGTCGAGCTGTCGCAAAATTATAGTACCACCTGGTGTTGTACGTAAGGGGGTAGCTCGCGAAGGCTCCTTCCCTACTCCAGGTGCTGGTTGGATGCACACCACCACACGTCCTAGCCAAGGTTATCCCAACACTCGAGCACTTCGATACGAGTTCGATAGAGAGGGAGGAAGTCCATATGTGGTTAGACTGACGCGCATGTCTTTTTTCGTAGTAAAGGGGTGAAATAGAGGTAAATGTTTTTTTGTTATCTTTTTGCGATGAGAAGGTCTGAGATATTTTGCTGCTCTTAAACATTCTAACCTGCGGCGCTCTTAGTACTTAACAAAGCGGCCATGTTGGGCCTCTGTTATTTAGCGTGGTGGTGGGCGATGTGGACTGGGTGCACCACAGCCCTCAGCCGTGACAACACGCTGGCCTTATCCCCAATGCTATAGCGTCGGTGGGGGGCCTCCTCCTCGTGCGAGTGGTCCTCCGAGGTGTCAGTCTTAGGACCCTCTTCGGCTATCTTTAGTCTTATGGCTTCAATGAGACGGTTCAGGATCTCCGGGTCTTCGTAGTCTTCAGGAGATATGAGGAGGGAGGAGGTGGGGTCGTTACTGGAGGGGGTCCTGGTGGTGGCCGGGCGACGCGAAGTAGGTGGTGAGCCCGTCAGACGCTGAGCCACAGGTAGCGAAGAAGGCGCCGACGAAGGCCGCCTGGTAGAAGCGCGTTGGGTAGTGGTGGGCCCACGGCGTGTGGGCTTGGCCGAGGGTGGTGGGCCGGATCTCGGACGAGTAGCGGGTTGTGGTCGTCCCGAGGGTCGTTGACGACGGGTCGTGGGCTGCACAATCGGCAGCACTATATTGTCGAGGTCCCCATGACTGGCGTGTTGCGACCCACGCCCAGGGTGCCGCCCATCTTTGTGCTCCTTGTGGTTCTTCCAGTTCTCCCCTCGCCTGATGGCGGCCAGCACTGACTGGCCGATCTCCGGGGCCTCTCCTATGGGCCCAATGGCCGCCCTGAGAGTGGGGAAGTCTGGATGCTGGTCGTAGGAGATGTGGGCAGAGTAGCCCTTCTTGTCCGCTCGGTACAGGACCGTCTGGAGTCGGTTGTCCGGCAGCGCCACTCGAAATCGGCCCCGGGTCTCCTCCCCTAGCCGGGCCTCCTGCCGGTCCTGGAAGTTCTCGTAATCCGGGGCGTCGACGGAGTAGGCGAAGGCGTAGACTTCATCCTGTGGGGGAGAGAGGAGAGGGGGAATGAGAGACCGGTTGTTGGTGAGGGGTGAGGGAGCAAGTCATTAGGATGAAGTTTCTTTTGAACACGGCGGTACGACTTTTGAATACGCGACAGTACGACTTTTGATCACGACGGTACGACTCTTGAACACGACGGTACAATCACCATGGTTATGGAGGCCAGGCCATCACACACACACACACATACAGACACCGATAGATTGGACAAGAAACCTGTTAGAAAAAATATTGAAGTGACTTTATGGTATCAGAGCAGTGGGTGAAGTAAACTAAGTGATGAATCCGTCGGTGCTGAGAGTTGATAAAATTGGTGTGACATTAGAGAAAGTAAATGAGACAAGCGTAGAACTCTCTCACCTTACAAATAGACAATTACTCACAAACACGTGTTCTCTCTCTCCCTCTCTCTCTCTCTCTCTTTCTCTCTCACACACACACCACAAAACGTCACACAAACGCTCTAGTTGCCCTGTGTTGGTGGAGATGACCGCACGGAACCTTAAGATACATGAACTAAGAAAGCAATTTCATCCTATTTACACTCGTCTTCTTCAGATTCCTCCCCACTACCTAGACCCAGTTGGTGGGTGGAGGACAGTCCTGCCACGGTATCTCCACGTCTCCTACGGTCCCAGAATGGGTGGGGAGGAATCATATTCCCCCATTCTCACTCCCCTCCACAGTCGTAGGGCAGGGTAAGGAGGGAGGGAGGGATGTCCCCATCGTTGCACAATAAACCCAGGTCTGCTCATCAAGGATAGGGGGTGAAAGGAAGATCTCTCTATCCTCCCCCATCCCCGGGCTATGCAGTCCCAGGATAGGAGACTCCGCCCTCCCAGGCCCAACACTTTCACCCCAGTGTCGGCACGGGAAGAAGACCTGACACCCTCGCCTCCCCATATCCTTCTCTCCCCGGCCACGTACCTGTAGGACCCACGGAGCTGCAGGAGTCACAAGAAAAGGAGTCCTGGGGTTGTGTAATCACACACACACACACACACACACGTATATATATATGTATAATGTAAAGTTCATTGCATTTACGTGCATACAGGGACAGAGTTATACACTCGTGGGGTCACGTCTCTTAACCTCACATTTCCGTCAATCAAGACACCTGGATTTCCCACTGTCCTGAGGAACTGCTTCCTCACGTCCCTCCTGACTCGTCTCCTGCCGAGCTTCCTTCCTGCTACGTCGCTTTTTTTCTTTCGCTTCGGAGTTCCTTCTGGTTTCGTGAAACTGGTTTGTGTTGTCACCATCGTCTTCGGCCCTTAAGACGTGTGTATATGTGTGTATGAATACACCTGTAACTATATACGGACTCATGACAGTGTGTTTGTGTATGAGTGTGTGTGTGAGTGTATGAGTGTGTGTGTGTGAGTGTATGAGTGTATGAGTGTGCGTATACACTACGTAATCCTGAACTGAGGACGTGAAAACGGGACGCTTCCTCTCCTGGGGGTGCGACACGTGAGGCGGCCGTCGAGGTCAGAGCTGGTGGAACCACCACCACCAGGTTCATCATGCCTGTGGAGTCCCCGTGGGCCGCGTCTGCAGCTTCGTGATAGACTAGAGGTCGTCTATCTGTACCTCAGCCTCTTCGGCTGCTGCCGCCGCCTTTTTGATACCGATCTTCGTGCGAACCACCACGACAGATCCGTAGGTTCTATTTCTACATGTCCGTCTGTCTCCAGTGCCGTCTTTACCCAAAGATTTTTATTTTTTTGAGATACCTCCAAGAGAGATCTGTGTCTCACATCCTAGGATGTATGGTAGGAGAGATGTTTGGCTGGATAGAACTGAAAAAAAGAACTCCCGTTTCTCAGGCATGTAAGACAAGGGTAATCAGTCCTCACACGAATGCCACGAACGAGTAGATTTTTAAGACTGGCCCCAAACACGAACGCTAGAAACGAGTAGGTAATTTTTTTCATGCCCTCTTAAGATATGACGAAGTTGGAGACTGCCAAGACCCTGAGACTGAGAAAGGAAAAAAAGAGGAACTTCTCTTGACTCCTCCTCCTCCTCTACCGCCTCCTCCTCCTCCTCCTCACAGCCTAAGGCTCCCGAGACTGTACATTCATTACTGGTAATGACTGGAGAACTTCACGTGCATTTTCCTTTCGAAGGTCATCGTCGTCGGCGATAATGGTTTGCAAATTAGCGACGCTACTTATCTAGAATTGAGGGGGTAGATTGGTAAGATTACCTTGAGAAATTCAATTACATACGAACCAAATTTATAATCAAAAACATTATAATCAAACTTTATAATCTATATAAAAAACTTTGTGAACAAACGTTGCAATTTATGATTAAAAACGTTATAATCAAACGTTGCAGTTTATGATAAAAACGTTTTAATCACTCGTTGTAATTGTCAATAAAAAAACGCAATCACTCGTTGAAATTTATAACTAAGAAATGTTGTAATCAAAGCAATATTTTTACCCATTGTCCCAGACAACAAAGACGAATTCCTTGTGTATACCGTACGCAGGGTGTTATACGTTATATGGTTTTATGTTATATCGCCTCTCCTTATCGTGGATATGCTTTTTAGCTCTTCCAGAGGCCATGAATGACAGGGATGCGAGTCAAAAGCTTTGAAATGGTCTCGAGTTGTAATTGATGCTCTCTCTCTCTCTCTCTCTCTCTCTCATGTCACCAGGGACCTGACCTGTGCTCGTCCGTCACGCCTCCTGCACAAGTTAAACTGGATCCACCTCCTCACGTCTCTGTTTCCCAAGGGCAGGTATTTTGGTTCCTCTTTGGTTTTGATATGAATCTCCCTTTCTCCGTGTCCTCACTCTTAATACGACCATAAAGTTACTACTGCTGCTGATGCTACGACTACTACTACTACTACTACTTCTACTACAACTACTACTACTGCTACTACTACTACTGCTACTGCTACTACAACTGCTTCTACCACTGTCCTACTACTACTACTACTACTACTATTACTACTAGTATTGCTATTACTATTACTACTACTACTACGACTACCACTACTACTGTTGTTGCTACAACTACAACAACAACAACAACTACTACTACTACTACTACTAGAGTAAAATGAACCACAATTACGTCAGACGAATAACAGAAACCCGAGACTGAGAAAAGCCGCCACCGCGATCATCGTCTACAAGGTCAACTGGGAGTCACAAAAAGGGGTCACGTGAGGTGGATATCGTGACCCCTGGCTGAGTGGCGAGAGGGAGAGAGAGAGAGAGAGAGAGAGAGAGAGAGAGAGAGGCGCTTGAAGGTAGAGAGTCCCATACAGGAGTGCTTTTTTGGGACATAACATCCCAGTCATCCCACTGGAGACGATCTCGTCCTCCCCCTTCCATCCACCTCCCCCTCTCCCCTTCCCCCTCTCCTCCTCCCCCTACCCCCCTTCCCCTAACATTCCAAGGCCGTCGAGGCCGCTCCCGCTGGTGGGACGGCATTATCCCAGCCCGGCTGAGGGAGCGAGAATACACCAATGCGTGGGGACTAGTGGCACGGGATGGGATGGGATGGGATGAGAGGAAGGAGTCTGGGATATCACTGTTTACTACTGCTACTAGCACTTGTACTACTTTTGCTACTACTGCTACTACTACTACTACTGCTACTGCTACTGCTGCTATTGCTACTGCTATTACTACTACCACTCCTATTGCCACTAGTACTTGTACTACTGTAACTACTACTACTACTACTACTAAAACAATTACTACTATTAATGAGACTACTACTACAACCACCACCTCTACTACTACTGATACTACTATTGCTGTAAGAATAGACAGTCGCACGCGCGCGCGCACACACACACACACACACACACACACACACACACAC
Organism: Panulirus argus; assembly: GCA_038088735.1. Classification (NCBI taxonomy): domain Eukaryota; kingdom Metazoa; phylum Arthropoda; class Malacostraca; order Decapoda; family Palinuridae; genus Panulirus; species Panulirus argus. The sequence continues at coordinate 3,129 of JAYMFT010289186.1, read as the reverse complement.
ACACACACCTATAAGATGATATCTTAAGCACGTTAGTCTCATCTCTACTCATGTTTATAACCTGGCTTTAGGAGTGATTGTGTTGCCACGAGTGTTACTTTGTTTTTTCCTGTTTACACATACGCTCTATAGATGTACTTAAAAACAGAAGGAAATTATATAGATAGCGACTGTCCAATCGAGCATTGAGAACATGCGTCACGAAAATGTCACATAAGTAGCAGTGAATGTGTTGTCATGTTTTTGAAATCGCAAATGAAGACAAGTTTTGAACTAATGTCAAAAACATCTTCAGCTCCCCCGTTGTTGGATCGTCAGAGAGGATGCTTTATGCAAGGCATTTGGCAGTTCATCAGGCATAATCCACGAGCCTACTGCGCTGTCAGGAAGACCCCCGCCAGCTTACAGCATCGTCAGAAGGAGGACCCACCAGCCCACAGCATCGTCAGGTGTACCTACAAGCCCAAACACCGTCAGAGGGGCCCACAAGCTTACGAATCCGTCCGGAGGACCCAGCCCCCTGACGCAACGTCAGGAAGAGGACCCACCAGCCAATAGGACCCTCTTACAAAACCGTCACAGTAACCTCTCGCACCATCAGGAGAACCCAGGAGCCTAAAACAACGTCATGAGGATGACCCACCAGCTTACAGCACCGTCAGGAGGACCCAACAGCCTGCAACACTATTAAGAAGAGGACCCACTAACCCACAGGTTCGTCAGGAGGAGGACCCACTAACCCACACCACCGTCAGGAGGAGGACCCACTAACCCACACCACCGTCAGGAGGAGGACCCACTAACCTATGCCACCGTCAGGAGGAGGACTCACTAACCCACACCACCGTCAGGAGGAGGACCCACTAACCTACACCACCGTCAGGAAGAGGACCCACTAACCCACACCACCGTAAGGAGAAGGACCCATCACCAGCTACAACACCGTCAGGAGGAGGACCCACGTCCCAGTTGTGATGGATGCTGACCCTGGAGGGGCCTTTGGGTGGATAGTGGATCTCCTGTGGTTCTCCTTCAGCTCCTGATGTTTATGTAGGAGCAGAATCCGTCAAGACAAAGATCTTGCTTGAGTTATTTTATTGGATGAAGAGAACGTAAATTTATGAAATACATAATGGTTGTGTGGAACTTAATAGCTTTGTTTTTTCTATCTAACTGCGTTTGTAAGTTAGTGAGGACGTCCTTGAGAAAACTTAACGGTACTACAGGAAGAGAGAGAGAGAGAGAGAGAGAGAGAGAGAGAGAGAGAGAGAGAGAGACTGGAGGAGGAAGAACTAGTGTGTGTGTGTGTGTGTGTGTGTGTGTGTGTGTGTGTGTGTGTGTTATTAAGAGAGACTGAGAGCATATAGGACAGAAGAGTCAGTAGTATTATGGTACCCCGCTGACCCACCGTCAGCGTCGGGGAGCACGATGACTGAGGCGCTGACGAAGGCATGGGAGCTGAACTGATCAACAGCCAGTGTGTGTGTGTGTGTGTGTTCACGCACGGCCAGCTGACACAACCACTTCTGATACGTAGTTCCCACACCCAGACCACCCGTGACGCCAAGCGATCATGAATATTTCGAGACGGTGATGAAAGGTGCAGGAAGAGAGTCCTGTGCAGCCATCTGTTTTGACTGGAAGTGAGTGAAGAAGTTGTTTGTGACTGTGGGGTTGGGTGGGGGAGCAGGCAAGAGAGTTTCTTAGGGTGGGTGTGGGGGGGTTCGAAACTCGATTGAGTCGGTGTGTGATTCTTTGAGACCTGAGACGAGTTGTGGTGTTGTGGTTCGTGTCTGGAACGAATCGTGTGAGTCCTGTTGCAAAATATATTACTCTTCCGTTTTTTATCATAGTTGTCGCTCAAGGAGAGAGACGGCCGGAGAACAGCTGGTGACAGAGTGTTGGTAGTGGGGATTGGTCTAGCTAGCACACCTGGAGGGCTTCCAGCACCTGAGGTGTCTAGAACGCCTTGGGAGCTTTCGATACGTGAGGAGTCTACAACATCCAAGGAGTTTCCAAAAGATGAGGAAACTGGAACATCCAAGGAACTTCCAGCAAGTGAGGAGACTGGAACATGTGAGGGCTTTCCAACACTTGAGGAGTCTGGAACACCTAAGAAGCTTCCAGCACCTGAATGTCTGGAGCATCTAACGACCTTCCAGCAACTGGAGAGTCAGGAGCACCTGGGAAGCCTCCAAGACTTGAGGAGTCTGGGACATCTATGGAGCTTCCAGCACCCGAGGGGTCTGGAACTCTTGGCAAGCTTCCAGCACCTGAGGGGCGAGGACTACCCAGCAACACTCATATACCCTTGTCTCCCGCTGGTGGACACAAGACATCTTCCCTTCCAGAGTTCATGGCCGTTCAAGTAACCTTCGTGACCCCTGACCCTGCAGCACAGCCCTCCAAGAGTCCTTATTGTATCCTGCACGATGTTAGGGGCCTCGCCTTAACCGGTTCCCAAAGGATACAGAAAAACAAAACACTTCGCAAGCTGATGGACGGCGTTGATTTGTTGGTAGATTCCAGACTGCGTTAACTTAGCGTAGGATTTCAAAGACTTTTCTTGAGATGTGCCTCTCTCATCGACGAGAAGACCAGGAGAGGGTTGAGCCATTACAGGCGCTGAATCAGGGAGGAATTGACTGATGCATCAACCAATGCCTTCTTCTTTGTCCACGGTCCGTGAAGGTCGATTCTCGCCTCTGTATCACAGAAAAATACAGGAGTTGTGTCGTAGGCAACAGACCTCGGACTGCTGAAGAGGTTTTACGTTCGTGTGGGGACGGAAGGAGGAACTCTCTGAAGGTAGTAATCAATCACTGGAGCGTGAGGTTTACATAAGGATATTTTCACGTCCTTGTGGACCCTTTGCTGGGTTGCCATACACGAAGAGACTCGGCAGCTGCAGCCCTCGCCAGACGGGAGAGTAAACGATTCTTTTAATCTTTTGTTCTCCTTCAGACGATAAATCTTTTTGTTAATGAAGACACCGACAGGGGCGAGTTATGACATCTGATATTACTCACGATTATGCGAATTATTTTATTTAGACGATAGATTTATTATATATATATATATATATATATATATATATATATATATATATATATATATATATATAATGAA
>JAYMFT010289175.1:0-10385 GCA_038088735.1 Panulirus argus | reverse complement strand
AATATATTATATATATATATATATATATATATATATATATATATATATATATATATATATATATGATTATCAATAACTAGAAATGACAAACATTATGGAAACCCTGGCGTGATGTATATTGGCAACACTCGACATGATTTCACTCCGCAATTTCAGCACCAATATAGATGAAAGAACATCCTGGGAAAGTAATTAAAAGGGGGAGGACAGTGTGGCAGCTATTCTGGGTTGTGTGTGTGTGTTTACCGAGGGCAGTGACCCTTGGCCATTCCTGGCCTTAGGTTCACGGAGGAGCCCGGCCAACCACTCCCAGTCTGTCTTAAAGCTAACTTCCCCAATAAAGTCTTGGGGCCAGCCAGCCGTTTGCGTTCTTATCACAGCCAAACGTGCGCCTCTCCATCGGGTAGAACAATGGCATTACCATTCGATCCTGATATCTTTACTGGGGATACAACACTTATCTTGCAAATGTTCACTTGTTCTTCGCCTCAGGAAGCCTACTGATATCAAGTCTCTTCAAGCTCTGTCTCACTGGTCTCGTATTTGCGTCAAGTTAATTAGTAAAGATATCTTTAGAACTCTTCCTTAGACAGAATAAGATATGATATCTATGGCAACGATAAGAGATGGGAAATGATGATCTTAGATATAATCCATCGGATTTCCAGGGCAAATGATGTGCCAAAGAGAAACATTGACGCAAATTCTAGACAGGCATATTCCAGAATCACACCAGGAGACATGGACGGCAGAATAACAAAGCAGACAAACTTGACCAAAGAGAAAAGTAGAACGATTTGTGTCCCTACTGACTACAGTATTTCATCTCAGTGTCGAGCAAGGTTCTCAGCCCCATGCTTTATAGCTCTAACCTTCAGTAGCATGAGGCATTCCACAAGAATATGGATCGAGAGTGGCGCATATGATTCATATGTGAAGATCTACGTCAAGAACGCATTAGAGCTAATGATTTATATATGTTAAGAAGCCAAACAGAATGAAATGCTGATCTCACTGTATGATAGCCGTTTGACGAAAACAGGAATAAGTGACCCCCATGAACCGAACACTGACAGAACACAAGGGATGTCAGCATCTTTTCAACCACAACCTGGAAACGAATGTCAAAGACAGAGAGGAGACTTAAGTCTGCAAACTTTGGATGTAGTCACAAGCGAGAGCAGCCCTGAATCAGTATCTCTGATACTGACCATAGACACAGTAAACCATGTATCGCTGAACTTAAGCACAGTTAAGGGTAGCCCTGAAACCCAGACTTAAACATAGCTAAAGACAACCCATAGCCTGTGACCCTGGATCTATGCAACAACTGAGGGCGTCCCTGACACTGTAATTCAGGGAATCCCTAAACATTTAATTTTACACTTGGGCACTTCGATTTGTACAGAGCTGGGGGCATCCCCAAATAGGTAACCCTGCGCCTAGGCACAGGAGAAGGAAACTCAAAACCTGTAATTACACACCTATATACAATTAACAGCAGCTCGAGATTTGTGAACTTAGGAGCCCTAAATATGTGACCCTTAGCCTGGATACATATAATAGGCACTTCTAAACCTGCAACTTTGCAAAGAACTTAACTAAGAGCACTCTTGAAGTTGTAACCGTAGACTTGGTCACCTGTGAGGATGACCCTGAACCACGAAAATCTATACACGGACGAAGCAGAGTGCAGCTTCGAGCCTGTAACTTTAATCTAATACACAGCATTGTCACACACGGGGTCGGACTCAACAACGAGAGGATCCTCCTCGTTCAAGCAATCCTGTAACACAGATTCTACTTATGAACGCAGGTGAGTGGCCCAGGAGAGAATCAAGAGTTTTCCTGCTCACTCCGGTATTCAAAGATTACCTTCCCATAAATACAGAAGGAAAAATTACTTGTCGAGACCACTTTACATGGTTACACAAAAGAAGCAAGGAACTACTTCCTTTTCAGAATTTTAACGTATGCAAAATTTCCCTCTCTGGTACGTTGTATATATGTTCCTATCTCTGCACAATTTGCGTTAAATTCACCCATTTCAAAACGATTAGAAACTCATCTCGACTCTGTCACACGAAGAACATGTAATGATAATTTCTAAGTTTCACCTTAAAACAACGAATTTGAACAAAATATCCTTGTATGTCCTTCTGGCCTTCTAATTAAACTAGATAAACTTACGTTATCACTAAAGACGATAGAGTCTTTACGAGAAAAACGTAATTCCCTTCTGTGGTTTGGGAGGGTGTGGTCGCATCTGATACATGCTGTAATGCATGAGGTGCCACCACTGGAGATGCTAAATCAATGCATAGTCAAAACAAACTGGAAGTCTATGAAGGTAATTTCTAGGTAAACTTAATTGAACCTTATCAACAAAGCCAATAACAAGAGATATACACTATATAGTTCAAGATGATCTGTGATCCTACTAAACCTTGCTATATGGTTTCTGACCAATTAGTTAAGACCATTGACACCCTGATGGAGTACGAAGAGCTACAGTAAATATTACCCTGCAAGACGTTTATGCCACAGCCAACCCTGTTTTCTATCTTGTCCTAGTCACAAAAGTAAAGGTCGAAAATGTAATTAGATCCTTGAGAAACGTATTTCAAGGGTATGATATATAATACCCTCTTAATGAAAAGGTCAGCAGGCACAGTGGCATCTGTCCTTACCAACTGCAGTCATATATCTATAAAATGTGGGTGTATTTACTAAGAGACACGACGCCGACGCCTCACGTCCACACAGAGCAGTCGGGACCACTTTACTATTGAACATACCCATCCATCCCCTCACAGACAGTGACTTCCCTCTACACACATTACCTTAGCCTCCCCTCATCCACCCCATGACATTTCTCAACTCCCATGGATCCATCCACTGCCATGTCCAGTCCTAGATATCTAAAACGATTCCGCTTCTTTCTCTTACATACCCTTGATGTTTCCTTTCATCCGTGATGGCCATGATACGAGCATTGTCCCAAACCTTGCTATAAAAGAGAGAAAAGAAAATGCAATGCACGTTTCTAATTCCTTGTAATCCTGGCTGAATATCGTAATCGAGAATTTTATTTGTATCCAGAACTCTCCAAAAGCCATTTCGTTTCGCATACTGACACGAATATATGCAATGTGAAACCAGGACGACTAGGTACTTTCTGTCCTTCTTAAGTTACTGCAATATTATTTGCAATGTGCTTCTACGCTAGCCTAAGGTATGTTAATGCCAACATTACTCTCAGCACACATCTCTTTGTTTCCTGAGCTACGCACTTCATAAATCATGCTAACGACTTAGTTTCTTACCCCACAGTGTCATGATATATTCAGAAGTAATTGACAAATGTGACTTGTTTAAGAAAACTTGAGTCTTGAAGCCCAGTGGCCGTTAATACAGTTAAGGGTCCCCCTTGATCAGGTATAAGTACTACAAGTCTCTCCTTGCTTCTTTCTATATTGACTTTATAGCCTCGACATCAGTAATTTGATACCAGATTTCCAGATCGACCACGAAGCTCCAGTCAGCAACACTATTCGCCTCAGTCTGTATCCCACAGACATTTAAAGACAAGGAGACACATCAAGGACAGTTGAACCAACTTCTCAAAGTGTAGTTAATGCCACTTGCAAAGTTATCTGACCGACCAGTAAATGTCGCATTATAAAAAGAAAGAAGGAAAAGCTAAACCGATTCAATAGCCAAGTCGCTAAGCCAGCTGATATATCAACTAATATTCCCCTCAAGCACAGAGGCTTTCTAAACATTGACAAGAGATTGATAGCTAGAGGATACAGCGTTTGATATATTTTAGGTTCCTTTAGTCTAACCATTATCTGTAAATCCTCGAGGGTTTCACACGCATGATGTAGAGTCAGTCCATCTGTGTACCAAACAAACTGACATAGGACTTTGATTTTCCTGACTCATCAATTCAAATGAATAGATATCTACAAAAAATAACGAATGAGATCAAAGTTTACTCAAAATGGCCTCGAGAAAAGAGATAAAAGTCTATCCTTATGTTTATCATGTACTGACTGTACTTACATAGGCGCAGTCTTTGGTATTAAATCTTGTATGTTAATGGGAATTTCTTTTCTTTCGTTTGTGGACCAGATACAACGATGACATCTTCTCTGTGTTTGTTATCTTTACCAATGGTGTTGAGGACATCCATTAACGAATTCACACCACATATTTGAAGACCTCCTGTACATCCAGAACCATTGTAGTTATAACACAGTTAATTTAGGATATGAATTAACACCAGATCTTTACGTATATCATTTGTTCATCAAAGAAAATTTTACGAGTCACTAACCAGAACCCTCTCTGCATCCTGTGGCCACAAATACATCGGAAAATCTTGTTTGCCGTCGACTCGGTTATGTGGGCTTTTCTGACCACAAACCGATTCTCATGAACGTCATCTTCAAAGCAGTCACAGAGAGCAGGCTAACACATTACCTGGCTATTCGATCATGGACGCTGGTACGGGACTTCCTTCGGTACTCAGTTACGAATTCTGGGACGCCACTCCACCTGAACCTGTCACGAAATAAAGAGAAGGGTTTACACGTAAGCAACTAAATTGCTAGGTTTTGATATCACACAGTAGAACACATGTCTTTCCTCTTTCGTGCATAGCCTCTCCCCCGTTAAGAGTTGAGTCTTAAAAAAACACCTTCGGGGCTGTGATTAATTTCTACTCACTCGCTCTTTTTTCCTCGCATTTCGTTTCTCTGACCTGGGCGTGGTTTACCAGCGCCGTGTAGGTTATCAGTGTACAGTTGCAGCTGGCGACAAACATAAGGCCTTAGACGTCGTCCACGAAGAGCAAACAAAATGTTACGCTCCGCTACCCGTAAAGACATTAACTTCCATGGTCGGCAGTGCAAAAAATGAATTGTCGAAGAAGTATTGGAGAAAGCTCTCCGGGTGCTCTGTGGATAGTAAAGCATAGTCCATGCAGAAATTCGATCCAAAATCTTCCATACCACATGATTCTTTCTGACTTCAGTGTTATGTTAATAAGAATGAAAATTATACAAAAAAATGATGACAATAATGATAATAGTGATAATAATGACAGTGATGATAATCACCAGCATGGCTGCCGTAAGGCGAGATCCACTGGTGATATTCTTTCCTATCTTACTAATGTCTGGTCATCACCTCTGAAAGACTTTGGGGAGTCATGTGTATTTGCCCTTGCCATAATCAATGCTTTTGTCAGTGTCTGGCATCAGGATTTTATCTGTAAGCTCCCCTCTTTTGGCTTCCCTCCTTCACTTTGCTCCTTCATATGAAATTCCATTTCTGGCCGATCTATCTCCGTGGTTGTTGTTGGATCAGCCCTTTTCTTCATCTACAGCGATGTCTCTCAAGGGTCTGTCCTGTCCCCTACACTTTTTTTTTGCATTTTTATCAATGATTTCCTCTATTCCACAAATAACCAAATGCACTCATACGCTGACGACTCAACGCTGCATTCGCCCACATCCTTCACTTCTGCTCTTTCTTCTCTCACTCGATCTGCATCTCATATTGACTCAACTTTCTCAATAAACTTAGACTTGGACAGAATATCCCAATGGGGTGGACGAAACCTGGTTAAATTTAATGCCCATTTCTCATAGAAAATTCCTCACAACTTTCGTCTCTTCTTTCATGGTTCTGTAATTCCACCTCGACTCGATGAAAATAATTGGCATTGCCGTAACACCCATTCATTCTTGGAAACCCTCATTACAGAAGTAGGTGAGTCTAAGAAACTGGCAGTCATGTTCAGATGTGGCAATTACTTTTTCGCTGAATGGTTGCTCCATATATACAAAGGACTGATCTATCGTTGTAAGGAGTGCTGTTCTCATATCTGGGATGGTTCTAGCTCTGCATCATTACCTGACAGAGTCGAGTCAATAACGGTCCGACTAAATAAGCTCCCAACTCCCCAAAGCTAACTTCAAAACTTAACCCGCGTGTCCTTCACAGCAATGTTGGTTCACTTTCCATTTTCTATAAGCATTACTTTGGTTTTTGCTTCCCAGAACTGTCTGCTTGTGTGCCCTCACCACTAGTTAGACCACGCAATATTAGGCAAGCTGCAGTGGCAGATGATTACCGTGTGGCCATCGGAAATTCAAGGGTGGGCCGTTTTGATAACTGTTTCCTTCCCTGCATGTCGAAATTTTGAATCTCTCTACCCTCTTATGTCTTTCCCAATAACTATGACCTGGCACATCTTTTAAGACAGCTTTTTCACTTCCTCCAAAACTCGCAAATACATTCTCTTTTCTCTTCTTTTTCCATTTCATAATCCATCTATATTTCAATCAAGGCCTCGCCTTGATGTGGACTTTTTCCGTAACTGGAGCCTTCAACGTAAAAGAGATAATAATAGTTGTAATAATAGTAATGAGAATAATAATAATAATAATATTAGTAATAATGATAATAATAATGATAATTATAATGATAATGATAAAAGTAATGATAATGATGATAATGATAATGATGATAGTAATAATAAGAATCAAAATGATATTTCAAGAAATAAAAATCTCTCACATAAAATCTGCTCTAATTCCGAAATAAAATTTCGATCGTTGGTTAGCAAATATACAAATAATATTCTATATTAGATAATACCACTCTATGTCTTTCTTATATCTGAGTGAATATTTCTTATCTTTTATACCTCTGTGAATTGATTACAGCTAGCCATGTTTGCAAGTACATATGATGAGAGTGAGTTTCCGCTTGCTATGCGATATTATTACCCACGATTACTGTCAACACAGCCACTTTCTATTTGCTATGTGCTATACTACATTCTTCCGTTACAGCCAAAACCACTTCCAAAGTACTTCTACAATGTTGTCTGATATATTACTCACTACTGTTATAACCAAAGCCACTTCCGCATAGTTGAGATGTGTTGCTCTCTACAACTGCAACCAAAATGCTTCTGTATTGCTGCAATTTCAAACTGGTATAGACAAAGTATTACACTAGGCTCTTTGGTGGTATATGAACTTTGATATCGATAAGTGCAGTTCCACATATCGGTAGCAAAAACGAGAGGGTAAATTACAGTATTACTTTTTTAAACTCCAAAAGGAAGTGAGAGGAAAGTACTTGTATACAATAATTTCTAGTGATTTAGAGCCAAGTAAGTAGTGCACAAAAGCAGTTAAATGAGTAAACAAAATTCTTCGATTCGTAAGCAGACTTGTTGTGTTTATGTTTAAGAAAATCATCCTTACTCTTTACCATTCCTTATTGCGTCTCAGGCTATAATACTCTGTTCAGTTTTGGTCATTCTGTTCGAAAAAAGACAGACAGAACGGAAAGAGTAAACCGCTGAGCTACCATGATGATTCTCGGACTGACAAATAAATCTAACGAAGTAGATTTGTTCAGCTCTGAAAAGAAAAAGTTAAGAGTTGATCTAATACAGATATTCAAAATTATCAGAGAATTCGATAATCTCGATCATAGCAGATACTTTAGGCTTGATTCGTCTAATGTACTCGTAGTGATGAGATAAAGTAATTTATCTTCAACAGAATTGTTAACTTATAGAATGATTTATAAATGGCAGTGGTTGAAAAAAAAAAGCACCATAGATACGTTTAAGAACAAACTTGATGAAGTCTTCAAGTCCACGACTGACATTGATTGATTGCACCTCCCTAGTTACTGTAGATGAACTGGTTGTAGTTTTTTTTCCTCTTTCAAACATCTGGACACCTTTCTACTCTTACCACTCTAATCTGCGAGTTTCTGATATCCGCCACAGTCACAAACAACCTCGAAAAGACCGAGTGGTGTGTTGATGTTTGAATTCCTTTTGTATTCCTTCGTCACATCTCTGTGATTACTCGTTCGTCTCCAGGAACCATACCACATTTCACTTCTTGCATGGCCTTTGTTTCCTCTCGGTAACCAATCTCGCTCCTCAGTTGTGTCCTCACTCTCAGGATCTCTCGACGTGGACACAAAAAGATATACGTCTAATACTCTGCAGCTATTCAAATATAGATATCCCATCTATACTTTTCCTGCATCATCTTGTTCTGAAAATTGCTTTGTATTATCTGGGTCACAGAATCTTCCTAACACTCGCGTTTGTTGTAAAATTTCCTTTTTATCTACGATGAACTGAAGGTCTATTCTTATTTACAGGTCCTTTAAACTCGTCACACAACTGTTCATCGATATCTGTCCAACGTATGTATTCATACCTCTCATTATTATAATCGTTTTAATGATCTTTATTGAGCTGAGTGGTTCATCCTGATTATTCAAGAAGTAGTTTTCATTAGCTAGAATGCTGATGAATACCTTACCCACTTAGTCTCTAATGTAAATCAAATTAACCAAGCCATGCTCGTCCTCGTAGTATTGTTTCCACTTAAAGCTTACACATTTACATACCCATCTTGATTATCTAGGCCTGAATACATAATGCAGTTACTATTTATCTGTATTTAACATTCCTGTCTACTCGTTACTCGTCCAGATTTAACCAGTTTCCTGTGAACGCATATTTCACGGGTGATAATCCTTTTAATCTTTCACAAATCTCTACACTTGTCTAAGGAAAAACGCACAACTCACATGATTAAACGAATAAGCAAGGAAGCAGTTCTTGTTCCGTCCCTCTGTTTGAATCAACACCAAAGACTGTCTCTAGACGCATTCCCCCCCCCCCCTTTCCCAAGAGATTATCAAGTCTTCGGCCTGTTTGTTTAGGTAGCGTTGGTGACACTTGTAGGCCATAGACACTGACGTCAGACAACTCCAAGCTCCTCTCTGGCCCTCACAACGGTACACTGGCTACTACTCGGTCGCATCCATCTCAACACTGTCAGAAATGGCGACTTTACTCGTCATGACTGCCCTCAGCTTTATCGGAGTCCTTGAGGCAAAATATAGTGGGATAGCATTAGAATAGATTACGACGTGTGCACATACTTAAGAAGTGATCTAGAACATTAGAAGAGCATAGTTGAATGATGCAATACACACTTCCTTCCACTCCACCTGAAAACTATTCTGAAAGAATGAAATAGATCCGAGCTCGTTCAAGGTGTGGCTTGTGCTGCAGTAATATTACTACCCCATACTTCCAGGACAGTTATATGTTTGCACTGTCTTATTGCACATCGTTGACTCCTCCGAGTTCGTGTTCAAAACTGATATCATATTTCACTTTTTCAGGTTTCGAGTGAAGTGTGACAGCAAAGGATACCAAGAAGAGCTGTGCAGAGTGTTCGATGGTGGAGAAGAAGGGCACGGAGAAATCTGACACGTTCACTCCTTACTTCGGTGATGTCTGTGGTTCTGAAATCTCTCCTTTCCAATACTAGATGACACTCACAAGCTGAGAGGAGCGAAGACTAGCCAACTGTTCTTGTCGCTTGTATACGCCAGGTCTTGTAATAAACCTTAGCTAGCTGTTAGAGCCACTCTGAAAGACCTGACGCTGGTGTTGGCAAAGTATCCGCACCGTGATCTGGTGGAAACAGGATCCGATAGGGCTGGGCGTCTCCGACCATTAAGTAACTGACAACACCAAATGCCTCATACACCAGCAATGGGTCTGCGATCTGTGGAGAGGAAGAACCTCCCGGTCATTTAGGGTTTTCCTCAAGGGACGATCAAAGACCATTTTTCAACCATCTTTTCAAAGATGCCGAAGTGGGCAGTAGCAAACACCCCTTCCTTTCGAAGGACTCGATGGTCTGAGCATTGGATCAAATGCTCTTGGGATGGATAGAAGGTGACAAAGGTTCCCCCTTCGTCTGTGACTGTGGGCGAGAGGTATTACTCTAGTCTAAGCTTTAAGTTCAAGCGTTATGATGAACAGAAACACGATGGAGACGCAAAGAATCACAGAGGCCAGGACCTGTAACTAAGTTTCGTACTGAAAACAATATGGAATTGTTGACTACTCTCTGGTTATGCTGCTTACAGTTCTTCAGCATTACATTGCCAATCACTGCAATAATCAGTAACAGTGTTTCAGTCAACTATGAATTTTACTTTCATTTGATTTTCTAAGAGAGTTGTAATGTATCTCGCATGCTCTTATCAGCTAAGCCCCAGGTAACATAAACAAGCCACTTAATCTTTGCATTCATGAGGAAATTAGTGGTCAACCGTCTCTAACACATATGTAATAAGGGCTAATATACTGTCTTTGAGATATCTCATTTTGAAATTGCTGGACTGTTCTAACATGGACCACTCTGAGACGGCGGGAGTATCTGAATGCCTAATCAAGGCTAATTAACTTTCTCTACTTCTAAATATATATATATATATATATATATATATATATATATATATATATA
>JAYMFT010289164.1:0-10385 GCA_038088735.1 Panulirus argus | reverse complement strand
GTCATAGACCATCAGGTCTTGTGTTATCTGTCCTTCCCATGTACTGTCCTCCAGCAGATAACCTGGTCACAGACCATAAGGTCTTCTGTTATCTGTCCTTCCCATGTACTGTCCTCCACAGATAACCTGCTCACAGACCATCAGGTCTTGTGCTATCTGTCCTTCCCATGTACTGTCTTCCAGCAGATAACCTGGTCATAGACCATCAGGTCTTGTGTTATCTGTCCTTCCTATGTACCGTCCTCCAGCAGATAACCTGGCCGTATACCATCAGGTCTTGTGTTATCTGTCCTTCCCACGTACTGTCTTCCAGCAGATAACCCATTCATAGACCATCAGGTCTTGTGTTATCTGTCCTTCCCATGTACTGACCTCCAGCAGATAACCTGGTCGTAGACCATCAAGTCTTATGTTATTTGTCTTCCCATGACCATACTTGTGTTAAAATGAAGATGTAATCTGGCTCGTAAATGTAATTTTATCATTTTTTACTGCCTGATAATAAGAAATGATTATAAAGATAAATTGTTTGATTACTGTTATTACGGCATGCCTTGTAAATTTGCTCACTTTAGGCGCTGAATTACACGGATCAAGCAGCATCAAACTGCACCTTGGAGGGTCGACTATTAAGAGAATAATTCCAGTGAATTTTTTTGGTAAGCCTGAAGGCTTCACCAGAGGAGGTCGCAAAGGCTAAATACAGTCACGTGAAATGATTGGCTTTACCTTGTAGTGGTTTGGTGGGTGAGATCTTTGTTGATGGCTGGAGGCTCTCTCTTCCCAACTTAATACCTAAAAATTGACTTAGAACTTGAGTCACTTGCTGAGAAACACTTTGTACGTAAACACCCAAAGATTAGACTGACACATGATGCTTTCGGGCTATGGCCGTTTTAAGCCAGATTGCAGAAGTGGTACACATTATGTAAACCTCTTGTGTTTTATACAAGCTTTGTGTCGGCAAAGAGTATTGTTACAGCCCTAAGGAATATGTATTTCTTTTTTTTAATGAATTTCGTGGATATTCTTGATCTTCCCACGGACGTCAGTACTTGTGTCTTTTGTTATATGAGACATTTCATTTGTAGATTAGATCGGCTGAGGTTTCTTGCCTCCCAGGTAACCCATTGTGGACGCTCCCCACCGGCAGTGGCCCAGACAAGGAGACCGGCGGGGGTCGTATATTGTCCTGGCCACAGCAGCGACCAAGGGTCGTTGACCTGGCTGCAAGGGTCGTCAAGATTAAAGGCCAGGTCATCGTACCCAAGGGTAGTCCCGACGTGCTCAAGGATCGTTCCATCATGCCCAAGGGTCGCAGTGTCAGGTTCAAGGGACGTACCGTCGTGCTCAGTAGTCGCACCGCCGTGCCTAAGGGTCGTACCGTTATGCTCAAGGGTCGCTCCCTCGTCTTCAAGGATTGCACCGTCGTATTCAACGATCGTGCCCTTGAATATATATATATATATATATATATATATATTCATACTCTTTTTGTTCGCCATATCCCGCGTTAACGAAGTAACGCTAGGAATTGACAAATGAATGGCCTCATTCGCTCACCTCCGTTCTCTAGTTGTTTTGCGTTATGTATCGAAACCACAGCTCTCTCTCTCTCTCTCTCTCGATCCACAACCAGGCCCTACAGACACTTTTTTTTTTTTTTTTTTTTTTTTTTTTTTTTTTTTTTTTTTTTTTTTTTTTTTTTTTTTTTTTTTTAGCCGTTTGACATGCCGAAGTCCAGTCCATTGACAGCACGTCACCTCTATACCACAACGCTCCAATTCATTTTATCCAGTCTTTTTTTTTTTATGATGAAGTCTTCATTCACGCACAAAAGTCTATATCAAGGTCGGGCCCTAATTGAAATATAGAGAAGATTATGAAACGGAAAAAGAGAAGATAAAGGAAAGTATTTACGAATTTTTAAGAAAGTGAAAACTCTGTCTTTTGAAATGTGCTAGGTCATAGTTATTGGGAAAGACATGAGAAGGTAGAGAGTTCCAAAGCTTCGACATGTAGGGAAACAAACAGGTATCAAAACGGCACACCCTTGTGTTGCTGATGGACATAAATAATCGTGTGACGCAGCAGCTTGCAGAGTATGGCGTGGTCTAGCATGTGGCGGGGACACATAAGCAGCCAGCTCTCGCGAGCAAAAACCAAAGTAATGCATATCGCCCTCCTGCATGCTCAAGCCCCGAGCACTCGGCTTTTTCACTCCATTCTTTCATCACCAGTTCGGCCTCCTAATTCTTTTCCCCCTCACTTCCGATGCACATATGTCCTCCTCGTCAACCCCTCTTCACTTGCTCTCTCCGCACGTCCAAACCATTTCTGCGCAACCTTCTTCGTCTCTCTCAACCACATTCTTCTAATTACCACATACGTATCTAACCCTCTCATTGCTTGCTCGATCAACCCTCCTCACGTCACGTATTGTCCTCGTCCATTTCGTTTCCAACATGTTCACCCTCTTCTATAAATTCTCTCGTATAGCCTATGTCTGGCATCCACACAACACCGTCACTATACCCTCGCTATTCTCTCATACCGGACCACCTTCCTTCCCTCCACATATTCCCTGACGCTCCCGGGATCCTCCCCTCACCACCACCCCATGACTCGTCTCAGCTCCCACGGTTCCACTCGCCGCCGTGTGTCCACTTCCAGGCATCCGGAACACTCCACCTCCTGTAAGTTTACTCCGTTCACTATCACACCCCAGCCAACCTGTCCCTCTCCAGTGCATAAACGTAATAACCTTTTCCTCCCATAAACATTCACTCGCAACTGTCTCTCTTCACACGCTCTGCCAAAGTCGGACACCCAAGCCTGCAGCTTCTCACTTGAATCTGCCGCCAGGCGCCGTGTCATCAGCAAACAACAACTGAACCACCTCCCAAGAACCCCCCCCCTTCCCCTCCACATCCGTCCCCGCCAGACCGCTAACCTGCCCCTCTCTCCAAAACCCAGGCATTCGCTCCCCCACCACTTCATCCATAAAGAGATCGAACAGCCACGGTGACATCACCCACCCCTGCCACACCCCACCCTCGCCAGGAACCACTTACCCTCCTCCCCGCGTACGTACTCGTGCACACGCCTTACCTTCTTGATAAAAGCTCATCACCGCCTTCCTCACATACCACATATTCGCAACACCTTCCACAGAATGCCTCTGTCAGTTCCATCCGTGCTCTCTCTCAAGATCCACAGATGCCACATACAAATTAATCCCCCTGCCTCTCCTTATATATCTCACACACATTCCACTTAGCAAACACCTGATCCACACATGCTCTAACACTCCTGAAACCGTACTAACAGAACGACTGCGAAATAAGAAAATAAATACTTTGGGAATACAGTATGCAGGATGAAGTTGAATAGGTATTGACGCAGCGGAGGTTTAGGGTAAACTTTAATGCATAACATATACCTGGTACATAGTCTACAGGATGCAGTGTGATACAGGCGGTTATATATTTAAAATTTACTTAATTTTGGCAGTGCCTGCATGTACTATTATCAGATTATGGATTATCACGAACTGGCGTAAGATACGGACTTTTGAATAGTCGAATTCCGTTTTCAATTTCATATTTGTACAGCTAGTTCCATGAGTCAAGCATTATTATGATCCTGAAGAAATGCCTCTTCAGGCCCCTCCTCTGTGTGTGTGTGTCTGTGTTTGTGGTACCGCCGACGTGGAGCGAAACACTAAAGAGAAGGCTGTGTATTGTGGCTTCACTGCCCACGTTACCAGTCGACCAGTTTAGCCGGAGAAAGGGGTTAGACAGGTTTATTCCACGTATCATGGATACTGTATGACCCAGCAGAGGCTTCAGTATATTAAGATAATTGATATATAATTAAGCAGCGGACACCTGCTTCTGCAGTTGCCAAATGGATTTTCCAGGCCGTTACGTGTTACCACAGCAGGGCATTACTGATCAGTATTTGATAGTACTAATAACGAATTATGCGATATTGGATTATACATTTATTACATCGGTTCAGACGCCGCTACGCGGTGCATGAAGAATCGTAACGTGGGATCCCAAGGAATGGCAACAGCGTATGAGGGATCCGTTGGACATGTCGTACTTTATTTCACCGCTGATAAAACCCTCACGTTATCTCATCCTCTCCTCGTTGTCATCAACCACCCTAACCTTATTTGGTATTATTATTCTCAGTAGAAGTATGGGTGTCCTACTCTTGTGTAATTATGTACTATATGTATATATATATTTTTTCCCCCGTGTGGTAACGTTTGGCGGGTGTTGAAACTACCGGAGGAGCGGCGATGCCAGATCTCGCAACGCTGTATTATTTTCGATACGAATCGTAGTTACGGTGGCGGTGCTTGGTAGACCGTCACACACACACACACACAAACACACACAGAGACGCCGGATGTCGACGGCGTCTACGACGTCCTGTATAATTGGGGTTTGGGTTACCAGTGTGAAGGACGGGATTGTGGGAGGCAGTACCAGCGTGGCCTCCGTCGTGACCAAGTTCCTTGTGTGTAGTATGAAGGGCGTCGCTCTGTGCAGGTCCAGTGGTGTGGGCCTTAGTGCTGTTGGTGGTGAAGTGCGCACGTGTGTGTTGTAGTGATGGTGACCGCCGTGTGTTGTCGGTGCTTCTGGTCGTGATGGTGGTGATGAGTCGTGGTGAAGACAGCGCCAGTAAGACTCCACCGGGACTAGCTGGTCCCTGGTGGTGGTGGTGGTGGTGGAAAGGTGTAACCCCCTGCCAGTGGTGGAGTGCGGACGATGACTGTGGAGAACAGTGGGTGGCACACGTCGCCACAGAACAGTAGTGTGTGTTGTGACAGAAACGGATCTCTGCCGCTGGTGACAGAGACCTGCTTGTATAAGCCTCGACTGTGCACGCAGGCACGCCTGCTTGCCTGCCTCCTACTCTGGTCGGCACAGCTGTTGTTCTTCTTGTTATCGTTTGTGTCTAAAGTTTTCCCACTGTTTACGCTGGATGGGGGAGGGGGGGGGTAGATTATGAAGTCCCGATTCAGTTTGATAAACAATAGTGCCTTGCATTTATTCGCAGTACGTTCATTGATATGAATTCTGTGCTTATGAAGGTCAGGTGAGGTCACACTGCGTGACCTGCCACCGCGTTAGGTCGCCATCTGTAGGGTAGCATTTTTCATGAGCGACATTGGGTCGCTACAGTATTTACGCAGTGTGCGATATCTGTTGTAATGATATCTCCTGGTTCGTTCTGTCCGTGGTAATATGTCCCCTATTACTTTTCCCAATGGATAACCTGTAGTAATATCCCATGGTGGATAGTCTGTGGGGGTAATATCCCTCATTACGTTTCCTAGTGGATAGTCTGTAGTAAAGCACAATATTATATCCAGTGGATAGTCTGTGTTGATATTTTCCTCATTAAGTCTCCTAATGTAATTATTCTGGGCCCAGCCCCTGGGCCGTGGGGGCGAAGACCTCCTAAGACTCCTCGAGGCAATTACGCCTCCTAGTAGGAAATGTCCCGCGTTAGGTCTTGAGATCTGAAGCTGCCTTTTGTAGCATGTCCTTCGTTAAGTCTCCTAGCGTTGGACTGAGCGAAATATTGATGCTTAACGTTCGGATGACGGCGAGGCTTTGAAATATTCACATTAGGCTGTTTATCTACACGTGTTTGATTAATGAATATTGTCTACGGTATATTTTGATTTAAGTGATGAATATAATATACTTTCTGTCAACGTGTATCGCTTCAGGACGGACGGGGAAACATTATTGTTGCATCAAGAGGATTGGTGAAATTTAGTTATATTGATGAAGTGGTGGTGTTGATCGTGGGACTGTCAAAGACTTTTTGGGAAAATAGATTATTACTTCTGCCTCCAGGATCTATCAATTTATTGTTCATTCGTGTTCATCCTGTGGGCAGTGGCGCTAAAGAGAATATAGGGTACAAAAGGTCGAGGGATTGGGCCCCGATGATTGAATTGTTAAACACTTTATAATGCTGAACTGTTGATTGTACCCAAAGTCAGGATATTTTCATAAGGATGTTGTTGGTCAAAGTTTGGATACTTGATAACTGTGTTGGTTAGAGTTGGGGTACGTAATAAGTAAGCACGTCAAAATTAAGATACTTCATAAGTACGTTGGTCAAACTTTGGATACTTCAAAAGTATGTGGATCAAAGGATACTTTTCATGCCCCTGAGACAAAGTAGGGATACTCCTTATGTATCTCGGGCAAAGTTAGGATATTCCTTAAGTATCTGAGGCGTAGTTAACATACTTGTCAAGTATCTGGGGCAAAGTTAGGATACTTACCAACTATCTAAGGCAAAGTTAAGACACCAGGTATCTGGGACACATGATACATCCCAAGTATCTGAGGGCGAAGTTAGGATACTTCCCATGGCATTGGTCAGCATGGATGAAAATGGTTAAACATCCTGTAGTGTCTGGTAGGAATTACCCCTGGCCACACCTATTTTACAGCAGTTACTATGCTGCTTCTGCTGCTGCTGTCGTAAGGTATATGTGTGTCCGGTCGCTTTTAAGTTATGTTGTTACGTGACATTGTGAGAGGTGTTGCGGGGTCTCTCATATTGACTTGAGCTTTATGGCCGAGTTATGAAGTGAAATTGTCTTTCTAGAATAGAGGAATTTCATAAGTAGATTAGCTGGATTTTTTGAGCACGACGGTGTCTCCCGTGAGTACGTTGGCATGGCGTTAGACCTGACTCCTCAGGGACTGGTTAGAAGGCCAAGTCATCATGTCCAAGGGTTGCACCGTCTTGCCCTAGGCTCGTGCCATCTCACTAAAGGGTCGTACCGTCATCCTCGATGGTTGTACCATCGTGCTCAAAGGTTCGTTCTCGCTTGGCGCACCGCAGGGCTCAAGGGTTGTACCATCCTGCTCAAGAGTCGTATTGTCGTCCTCACAGGTCATATCACCGTGCTCAAGGTCGTATCGTCGTCCTCGGGAGTCGTACCAGTTGTATTTAAAGGTGGTATCGTCGTCCTCACGTGCCATTCCGTCGACCTGAGAGGACTGATGGGAGAATCGTGACATCTGAGTTGGGTCAGGTGAACATTGCGTATACCTTGCCCAGCTGGTGGTGGTGTGTACAACATATGTGTACTGACTGGAGAGACGTGCGTGAAGAACAGCAGTGAAGAACCCTAATGTTATTCAGCGTTTCCACGCCTGCCCCCCGTCATTTGCATCGACTCGAACCTCGGGGAAGCGGAGAAGGAACTTGACGGAGCGTGGAGGAATGTCGTGAGGGTCGGTAGGTACTGTCCAGATGGTGGAAGGTGGACGGCCGAGCAGGAGTGGCTTTGCTCTGGTTATCCTCAGGAGTCTGGGCGAGGTGGTGTACGAGGTCATTTTCAACATGGTTACCCTGATGGCAACGCGCATCACGGCCCCCATACTCGGCCTGCCGCCTCCCTTCAATCCAGGTAAGGTCACGTCCCCTCCTCCTGCTTCGCTCTTCGCTGCCTCGCTTGTAGTCAACTCTGATTTGATTTTCTGTTTGGAAAAAAAAAGAAAATGTTTATTGTATTTGTTTACTTATCTTTATTCTCAGATTAGGTGTGTGTGTCCTGTTTTGCCTGAGTCAGTTGCTCAGTGTTGAACGCTTGCTTTCCTACAGTTGCTGAAATTTTTTGACTTAAGTTTTCAAACCCGTATCATCTCTCAGTCTACAGATTCTGCTGTCTACCTAAGGGACTACCTACCTACGAGCACCTACGATAAGGTTTTACCATGATGGCAGACAGAGAGAAAGAGCATGTCATTTATTTCTAACCTTTTAAAAGTGGGGTTCCGTTGGGCTCAGCCCTGAGACCTTTTTTTTTTTTTCGAATCATGTAAATTGATAACATGTAGAAACCAGATCTCGCCTTAGCATGCTCGATGATGACCCTAAAATATTTGAAAGAAATATAGATTGAGAGAGAGAGAGAGAGAGAGAGAGCAGTGTTGCGTAAAACGTCCTTGACAATATGCAGCAGAGGTCAGATAAAAGGCCAGCGAAGTGTAATTCAGGTAGACGTCAGTTACCGAAGATGGGAAAGGGTGTGCACTGACCGGAGCGTGACATTCCAGGAGGAGAGGCGCTTAAAAGAGTTATCATGACGTAACGTCGCATCCGAAAGGTCATGTGAGGTGGATCTTGAGAGGGGCACACTGTGGTTGCATCAGCGGCAGAGTCTGTACAGGAAGTATAGGTAGGACGATGCAGGCGACATATTTGGTCTTACATGAAGTGGCAGAGAAAAAAAAAAGTAAGGCACATGTGGGTAATAGATTTCAGTGGAATTATGTGGAATAGGAGGGAATGCCTGATCTGTCCTCGTCAGTGGAGGGGAAAGGGGAAACGTGGTAATAACCAATACATTCCATGGGGCCCACCATGATGCAAACGTCCATCAGCTCTTTGAAGTCAGAGGGGACTTTGAATCATAAAGGATGTAACCAATACCGGGGGAGGATAGTGTCAGGAGGACCAGGGAGTTTGGTCCTGGTTTCAGAGCAGGAGACGCGGCCAACAGACTGAGGAAATAAGTGAATATGAATAACTGTAGATGGAGAAGGTTTGTGTGTGATGGGAATGCGAGGCTAGGATGGAGGAGCTCCACCTTACCCTGCTTCGGTCATCACCCTGCTCTACGCCTGTCTTCCTGCCCCACGCCTGTCACCCTGTCCCACGCCTGTCTTCCTGCCCCACGCCTGTCACCCTGCCCCACGCCTGTCACCCTACCCCATGTCTGTCACCCTGTCCCACGCCTGTCACCCTGTCCCACACCTGTCACCCTGCCCCACGTCTGTCACCTTGCTCCACACCTATCATCCTGCCCCACACCAGTTACCCTGCCCCACACCTGTCACCCTGCCCCACGCCTGTCACCCTGCCCCACGCCTGTCACCCTGCCTCTCCAGGGTGTTATGATAGGCAGGGTAAATGTCATGCTATTATTACCATGTTCTCTGATGGTGTTGGGAAATACTGCATCCGGGGCGAGGCATCCTTTGTAGCTGGGGCAGGGGATGTGGATGGCAGGTATGTTGTCACAGTGGTGGAGATACACTTCTCTCTCTCTCTCTCTCTCTCTCTCTCTCTCTCTCTCTCTCTCTCTCTCTCTCTCTCTCACACAAAAAAAAAAAAACATGATTATGAAACAGTAAGACGTTTATGCTGTGTCATGCGTTAGTTGTGACACATGACACCAGGACCCACTTGAGTCATGCATTAGGTGTGACACAGCCCCAATAAAACACAGTGTCATCTGTTAAGTGTAATACATGACGCCATCATTATGACGCTGTGCCATGTGTGACATCACCATTATGGCACCATGTCATGTGTCGTGTGACACAAGAAGAGCTGGTCTCCCGGACCAGTGGTGGTTGGGTGTGCGGTATAGATTTCTCCGGTGGCTCGGTGGACATTGAGTGGCGTCGGTTCGATACTCCGGGGTGGTTGCCCTGCTGACCTCACGGTAGACTGAAGCAGGATAGAGGCGAGCGTTTTCGAAATTTATGAATTATTCATTTCTTTTGGGCCCTAGTAACTGCTGTTACCTAGTTGTGTGTTATTCATTGTATTGATGCATGTGGATGTGTGTCATCCAGGAAATATGTTAAGTTGATTATTGTGTACCAGCACAAGAAACAGTTTTTTCCTAAAAGTCGAGTTCCCCTAAAATAAATTGGAGTTTTTGTTTCCATGGGGTGAGGGATTCTTCGTTTTCTGTGGATGTCGTGTCAAACGTTTTGAAAATTCTTTGAAGTGATTAATTTTTGATGTGTTGTTTATTTGGGGTTTGATTATTATTGTTATTATTAATATTATTATTATTATTATTATTATTATTATTATTATTATTAGTAGTAGTAGTAGTAGTAATAGTCTGAAGATCAAATGTTTGGTAATTCCTTTGTCCATAATGTCTGGAATTGAGTGAAATGGCATGTGACTGGTTTATGTATTAGCTATTGTTAAAACAAACAAGACATTTGAAAATTATCTTCCCTTTTGTTTTCTCATGAAAACTTAATATAAAAGTTTAATGGAACAACCGTATTTGTACTAATGGTGTTACCAGTTAGTGACCTGTGGTATATAAAGGGAAATTTAATTGGTCTGTGTGTCTGTCTGTCTGGTTAAGTGTCTGTGAGTCTGGTGGAGGCCTGTAGGACCAAGACAAGTGTTTAATGTTCCCATTTATATCGTATGTCCAAGATGTGGTGTACGACAGTTTTCCATCGCTTTGCAGCGTCCGTATCGATTACGCTGCCAGACATAGGTTTTTACGTTGCATATACGCATTGGAGTTACAGTTTCTACCGTAGCTTTATATATATATATATATATATATA